>JAANYP010005188.1:0-10289 GCA_020465985.1 Centrapalus pauciflorus
AGGATCTAAAGCTATGAGCCACTAAGATTAACTGATTTGAATTTATCAGAGTATAAATCAATAATCTTAATCAATAATCTTACTTTGAATCAAAGTTAATTAAGAAGTTTGCGGAATAACACTTAATTATTTTAACAAAAACTTTCAGAAACAATAAAGCATAAATATAAGAAGTAATCAAGACTGTTTGTATTGTTGAATTGAATGATTACAATCACCTCTAATCTGTTATGATTAGACGAAGAACACAGATTGTTCTTAGGGTTTTACAACCTTAGAGGCTTAAGAAAACTTTGACAATAAAGCAATTACAGACTCAATAATGCAGAAATCTTCTATGTGCGTATGTGTATGCGTCTGTTTTCTATACAACATTCTGTCTATTTATATTGCTCTATGGACATATTTCCTTGAAGGACTAGGACTTCTTTGATAGTAGATATGCTGGAATCTTCTTGTAGATATCTTCACTGAAAATCAGCACTTTCTGTTTGAGAAACTGTTGAGCAGCTTGAGTCGTTGGACAGCTTGAACACAGCAGCTTGAGCAGTTTTACTCTAGCAGCTTGAACTTTAACACTGGCAGCTCGAGTTTCTTCAACTAACAGCATGAACTTTGTATTTAAACAGAGAATCTACTAACAGCTTGAGAAGTCTAACTAACAGCTTGAACCTTACTTAAACTATTTCCCAACAATCTCCCCCTAACTTAAATTCTTTACACAAGACTTTAAGTTCTATACAAATAAGGAAATAAATAAGTAAACTGTTATGTACAAACCAAGGCTTTCAAAAACTTACAACTGTGCAAGCTTCTGATCTACATCCTTCAAAAAATCTCTCTTCATCTCTTCTTTATCACAAGATATCCTAACTGATTTTAGTTGGAGTAGCATATCTTTTGAAAAATTTAAGAACTTGAGAGTGAAGAAAATACCCGACCCATCTGAGAATTTGATTCTGTAAGTTCTGGATTTAACAAAGATGTGAACTTCTTTGATCTTTTTCCCTTTCTTCTCAGCATCCTCTACTTCTTCTTTTGCAAACTTAGAATCAGCAACTGAACTTAGATCTCTTATGAGTTGTTTTACTTGTGGAAGAGCAGATCTAACTTGAGATACCGATCCTATGTTGTACATCTTTATCAGTTCATCCCTGGTCAGCTTATGAACCATTTGCCAGAATGTATCAAACTCTTCTTCTGGTCCAGATTCTCTCCTTATCACAAACTTGACTCTTAAGTTTCTTTCATCTAGGGACTTTGCAAACCAGTAGTTGATTTCAGGCTTTGTGAAGTCATGTTGATCAATCAACTTCTCTAATTCCATAGCCTTTTGCAGATGATGTTCAAAGATCACCTTCTTAACAGCTGATGGAATAGAAACAGTGGGTTGATCAGCTTGAGCCGGTGCATGAACAGCTTCAGGATGGACTGGTTTTGTTGATGGTTGGACTGATTGGGACGGTTGATCTTTTGGTACTGGCTGAATTTCTGAGGAGACTCTTGCTTTCTTTCTTTTCTCCATTTCTTTATCATGTATTGCCTGCAGCCTTTCAGTGGTCATGGACTGAGCCATTTTCTTTGGAATCCCTGCTGCAAAAGCAAAATTTATCAAGAATCTTCTATCCTCAGCCTTGGTATGCCCAGTTGGCATCTTCCTCTTTCTTTCACCTTGCTTGACCACAAACCCTCTTAGGTAATCTCCTAAGGTTTCATCATCTTGCATTGGGGCATGGGTTTGCTGGTCTAAGGCCTGATCTTGTTCTTCTGCTAATTTTCTGGCAATCTCAGCATCAAAGGCAATCTGGGCTTCTCTGGAAGAGAATTTGTGCTTTGGAGACTCAATGAGAATACCCTTGCCTTTATCTTTTGTAGCAGACTGTTGGACTGAACTGGATGGAGCTTGAATACCTTCTCTTATAACAACTCCAGTGGCTTTGGAAGGAGCAGCTTGAGTTTCTAGGCTAACAGCTTGAGAAGCTGTTGGGACTGCTAGCCTAGAAACTGGGACTGTTGGTGCTGCTTGGACTGTTGTTGTTGTTGGAGCTGCTTGGACTGTTTTGGGAACCTCCTGATTCTCCCCCTTTTTGGAAGCATTGGTTTGGTCAGGAGGACCTACAACCTTTGCCCCTTGGGTTTGAATCAAACGCTCTAATTGAATGAGCTTATTTCCACAAAGGGTAAACCCCTTATGAAGATAATCCATTCTCTGTTTTTGAGCCACTTCTGATTGCTTTAGAGCCATGATTTGTGCACCCTGTGCAGCAATGATGGGCATTTGGTATTCCAACATAGCTACAACAGGTTTCAGCTTGGGATCCGTCAAAAGCATGAGTTGCAAACTAGTCTCAAGATCAGAAAACACCAGGGGTGTTTGTGGTCTATCACTGACATGAATTCCAGAAGTAGAAACCTCTGGGCCCCTCTGTTCTTGGTACTGGGGTCTTCCAGCTTGTGTTTGCACACTAGCTGTTGCCATGGGTGTGGTCTTAGAGATGTTGGCCCTTTCCTGTGCCTCTTGTGCAGAGACATCAGTGGTGCCAGCCACAGAACCCATATGAACAGTCTCAGAAGAGATGTTCACCTCCTGATTGAGGTTGGGAGTGTCCTCAATTGGTTCCCTTTGGATATTCTGTGCAGAAGGATTCTCCTGCACAGGGATATATGGCTGTGGCTGATGGGAAGAGGAGGAAGGAGCTCCTGATCCCCTTTTTCTTTTGTATAGATATCTGAGTGGGTGTGTAGGCTGTTCAAAAGGATCAGAGGATATGTTTGTATCATGAGGAGTGGGTTGGGGTCCTGGGGTTGAAGCAGTGATGTTAGGCTGTGTCTGCTCAGGCCCCTCTCCTCTGTTTCTTGTGATGATGCTCATCATTGCAGAGGGCAATGGAGCATCTATACTAACAAAATTGGCACTTGGCTTTAGCAGCCTTTTGAGTGAAGATAGTGAGTGCCTATGGGAAACATGTATCCTCTTATGTAAGTTGGAAGTAGTGCAGGTGTGTGCAATTATTTTTGCCAAGAATCGAGGATACATCAAAAATTTCCCATGCTTCAGGGAATGGTGCCTTAGCATTCCTTGAAAGATCATGTTTGAAAAGTTGAACTGTTGGCCAATAGAAAAGCACACTAAGGCAGTGGCAATGTTTGAAGAAAATTCGGACCAACCAGTTCTTTTGGGGCTTAAACACTGCTGAAGAATATGCACAAGATATTTCCATTTAGGAGAAAAGTGTGCCTTAAGAAAAGTAAAAGAATCAGCAGGCCCCCTATAACCAATATTTTGAAGACCAAGATATAAAGCTTGAAGGGATAGGTCTTTTATACCTGTGGCATCTTGAAGATGCAGATGATTGCTGATGGATTCCTCGGTGATATTGATGGTAGTACCATCGATTTTGGAAGTCAGGGTAGGCACTCCATTGATGGTTTGAAGGTAGGCATGATTCCAGAATTGCTCAATATGAGATATGTAGATAGTGGGGTTAATATGGAGAGCATAGTGGATATGGGAGTGCCTGAGGAAGTCCATCATCTCATGGAATGGTTGAAGGTCAGTGTGTTTCAGGGTATATGGAAGGCAGTTGTGTTCTTTTACGAACTCCATGGGTAAAGAAACGACGGTTTAGGTTTAGGGTATGCAAAGAATGTGTGTATCGTTCAGAGAGAAAGAAGAAGGCCTTGGAAGCAATATGTAACTGGTAGTTACAACTGAACGAAACTGGGACCTTTAAAGGTTTCGAAAAGGTTGGGTCCCGCGCACACATTTGAAAAATTACCCAAATACCCTGCACATTTTGACAGATCAAGTGAAAATAACCAGCAGCATGAGAAAATGAACTAGCAGCATGAGAAAAGACTCATGCTGTTAGTGTAAAATTGTGCAACTTTTCACTAACACAGTGTCTCCCCCTTAAATTAGCATATTAAGTTGATAGTAATAGAAATCAATTAATCCATATTTACCATACCAATGTTTGATATTAGGAAAGTGAACCTTCCTACATCAAAAGGTTTTGTAAATAAATCAGCTAGCTGATCATCTGTGTGAATTTTGGTAACTTGGATTAACTTCTTTTCATTACAATCTCTGATGAAGTGAAATCTGATTTCTATATGCTTTGTTTTTGGGAATTTCACTGGATTTTGCACAATGCTTATGGTACTTGAATTGTCAATATAAATAGGAGTGGATAAGAAATTCATACCATAGTCTCTAAGCTGATTTTGAATCCACATTACCTGGGAGCAGCAGCTTGCAGCTGCTACGTATTCTGCTTCAGTGGATGATGTGGAGACAGTTGTTTGCTTTTTGCATTGCCAAGAGACCAGTCTTGCTCCTAAGTATTGACATCCACCAGTTGTGGATTTTCTGTCAATGTTGCAGCCACCATAGTCACTGTCAGAATAAGCAGTTAGTTCAAAAGGAGAGTCTTTGGGATACCATAGACCTAAATGTGGTTGGCCTTTGAGGTATCTGAAGATTCTCTTAACAGCAACCAAGTGAGAATCCTTTGGTGAACATTGAAACCTGGCACATACACAAACAGCAAATATTATATCAGGTCTAGAAGATGTTAGATACATGAGAGATCCTATAAGGGATCTGTAGAGATGAATGTCCACATCTATGCCATCTTTATCTGTATGAAGCTGTTTATGAGGATCCATTGGAGTGCTTGCAACCTTTGTGTCTTGATAGCCAAACTTTTCCAGTATGTCTTTGACATACTTTGATTGACTTATGAATAGACCAGTAGGCGTCTGTTTGACCTGCAGCCCTAGAAAGAATGTGAGTTCCCCAATTGAACTCATTTGAAACTTTTTGTGCATTAGGGCCTCAAAATCTTTGCACAACTTATCATTAGTTGAGCCAAAGATGATGTCATCAACATAGATCTGGACAAGAAGAATCTCAGTTTTGATGGTTTTCGTGAAAAGTGTTTTGTCCAGAGTGCCTCTCTTGAATCCATTCTGTAGAAGATATGAGGACAGTGTGTCATACCATGCTCTGGGGGCTTGGTGAAGACCATAGAGTGCTTTGTCTAGCTTGTACACCCTGTCTGGATACTTGTAGTCTTCAAAACCAGGAGGTTGACACACATACACTTCTTCTTCAATTGTCTCATACAAGAAAGCAGACTTGACATCCATTTGATACACTTTAAAGCCTTTGAAGCTTGCATATGCTAGAAATAGTCTAATGGCTTCAATTCTTGCTACTGGAGCAAAAACATCATCATAGTCTATTCCTTCTTCTTGAGTGTACCCTTGTGCTACTAGTCTTGCTTTGTTTTTGATGACTATCCCTCTCTCATCCTTCTTGTTTCTGAACACCCATCTGGTACCTATTGCTCTCTTACCTTTAGGAAGATCCACCAGAGTCCATACATTCTGGATTTTGAACTGTAAAAGCTCTTCTTGCATAGCTTCAATCCAGGATGCATCTTTTAGTGCGTCTGATGCCTTTTTAGGTTCTAATTGAGACATGAAGCAGGCATGTTCAAAAGCAGCTAGACTGAATTCTGGAACTGCTTGTTCAGCAGCAGCAGTCTCATTGTGAACCATCTTCCTTGTTTGAACAGGAGTGCTTGGATCACCTAGTATTTGATTGAGAGGGTGATACTTATGAACTTGTAGTGTGGGCTCTCTCTCTGTTTGGAAGGATGTTCCAAGGTTTGTGTCATCTCCATCAGAACCAGTGAATGGTTCAGTTTCTGGAACAGCTTGAGTTTCTAGGCTAACAGCTTGAGAAGCTGTTGGGACTGCTAGCCTAGAAACTGGAGCTGTTTCCTTTTCTGGTTGAGCTGTGCTGTCAGGACTTGGGAATGGCACTTCAGTGTCTGTATTTGCCTCATGTTGAGTGCTCAGGACCCCTGGAGGATCACATGTCAGAAGTGGTAGAGTGGTGAAATCATCCCAACTTGTTGAATCTGCAGCAGTCTGAAACTTTGTGCTACCAGCATGAGATATTGTATTGGCAGCATGAGAATTTGTGTTGGCAGCTTCAACCCTGTATGCATCAGCTTCTGCAGGAAACTCAGCAAAGCTCAGAGAATTTGTTAGTGAATCTAAATCAAACAACCAATCAGGACCAGTGCCTTTGATGTTAGCAGTATTTTCATTAAATTCAACATTGGCACTTTCTTCAATTGTTTTAGACACACGGTTGTATACTCTATAGGCTTTGCTTTGAATTGAGTATCCTACAAAAAATCCTTCTTCAGACTTACTCTCAAACTTTCCTAAGTGAGTTTTAGTGTGAAGGATAGTACATGGGCATCCAAAAGGCTTGAAAAAAGCTATTAGGGGACTTTTGTTGTGGAATAACTCATAAGGAGTTTTCCCTTGTGATTGAACTACTTGAACCCTATTTAGAACATAACAGGCTGTGTTAACAGCTTCTGCCCAGAAAGTCATAGGCAGATTGGAATCAGCTAACATTGTTCTAGCAGCCTCAATTAATGTTCTATTCTTTCTTTCAGCTACACCATTTTGCTGTGGTGTTCTTGGTGCACTATATTGTTTAGCAATACCTTTGGACTCACAGAAACTGTTTAGAATTTGATTTTTAAATTCAGTTCCATTGTCTGATCTTATCACCTTAACTTTGGAATTGGATTGGTTTTCTATCTTAAGGATAAAAGACTTAACAAGCTCAGCAGTTTCATCTTTGGACCTAAGAAAGTAAACCCAAGTAAATCTTGTGAAATCATCAACAATGACTAAACAGTATGCCCTTTTATTCAAACTCAAAACAGATGTTGGACCAAATAGGTCCATATGCAGCAGCTGAAGAACAGATGAGATTGAATTTACTTCTTTGGCCATATGAGAAGTTTTGTGTTGCTTGCCTTTAAGACATGCTACACAATGATCATCACAAATGAACTCCTTTTGTGGTAATCCTCTTACCAGATTCTTTTTAACTAAATCATTCATGGACCTGAAGTTCATGTGACACATCCTTCTATGCCAAAGAGCAGACTCATTTGATGATGCTTTGGATATTAAACAACTTAAAGTATTTGATTTGGTTAAAAGAGTTGTGTCTAAGCAGTAAACATTGTCCTTTCTTGGTGTTCTGAGTAAAACAAGATTTTCAGGAATTTTGAAATCCTTTGAAAGAACAATGCACTCAGAATCTGTGAATAGAACAATGTTTTGTTTATCACAGATTTGAGAGACACTCAATAAATTATACTTAAGCTGTTCAACATACAGAACATCATGGAATATCATGTTGCCTGCATTTACAGTACCTTTACCTGTAACTTTACCTCCTTTTGAGTTGCCTCCAAATGCAACAAAACCTCCATCTAATCCTTTGAAGTTTGACAAGCATTCAGAATTGCCTGTCATGTGCCTGGAGCATCCACTGTCCAGATGCCATCGTGTCTTATGTGAAGACCTGTGGTTGCCCTGCACAAATAACAGCTTAGTTAGTAGTGGAGTAAACCCAAACCAAATTGGTTTTGGGTTGGCCTTGTATATCAGCATAACTAAAAACTGTTTTTGACTTCTTGTATTTAGTGAGATCTACTGATGGAGTCTTTGGAGAGTATTTAGTGAGTATATGAGGTATCCAATTATTTTGATCATCTTTTCTTTTGACAGTCTCAGATGATTCACTAGCAGCTCCAGTTTGATGCCCAGCAGCTTGAGCTGTGTTTGTAGTGCTAACAGTTTCAGTTTTTGCACTAACAGCATCAGATTTTGACTTATCAGTCTGATCTTTTGCATTAGCAGTTTGAGCACCAGATTTGTCCTTGACACACCATATTTGTTTAAAACTTGATTTAGGCTTTGCCAAAACTTGTTTTTGATGTGTGGACTGTTTTTTATTAATTTTTGAAAATTTGTGATCAACTGTTCTCTTTGGAACTGCTGTGGAAGGTTTCACTTTTGAGTGTTTTGCCTGTTTAAGATTTGATTTTGTGTGATGTACAGCCTGTTTTGCAACAGCTGGTTTGTAAAAACAATCCTTGGCTAAATGATTCTTCCTTCCACAGTGAAAGCATCTTTTGACAGTTTGAATTGGAACACCAGATTTTTCAGCCAATTTCTGGTTTTTGTTTCTCTGGTTTCCTCTTACCTGTTGTTGTTTAGGAAACTTTTGAACACCATGCTTTTGGCATGTGCAGATAGAAACAGATTTACCTCTTTTAGTTCCTTTTGATGAAGATGCAGTGTTACAGTTAGAAAGTGCAGAAACTTGTGGAGTAGCAGTGCATTCACTCATCTTCTCTTTTCCTTTCGTACTGGGAACTTTGGCTTCTATGGGTGTACTCTTTGTGTCACAGTCGCTATGTTGACTCTCATCTACTTTTGGTTCAGGACTGCTATCAAGGATAGGATCTACTTTAGTCATAGACTTATCTAGTGGTTCTTTGACAAGTCTATCAGCTACTTCACTCATTGGATAAATGTACTTGTTGTTATATGGAGGTGGAGTAGCTTTGTATCCTATTCCTTCTTTGGGATTGACCTGTGATTTGACTCTATCTTTGAATTGAACTTCCATTAGGTGTTCTAGCTTCTGATTTGCTAACTTGAAATTACCTAGATCTATGTTAACAGATTCTAGTTTCTTATTAGCCTCTAACACCTTCTGTTCAGATTCTTCTACCTTTTTATTCAGAGATTCTATTTTCTTATTAAGTTCCTTTTTCTCCCACTCATGATAGTTTCTATCATACCCCATTTGAATCTCATTATCCTTATAATCATTGATCTGTTTTTCCAGATCTTCTATGGCCTGCATATATTCATACCTCCTCTCTTCCATCTTAGCAAGAGTTTTGCACATGCTCTCATTATGATCTCTGTACTTTTTAACCATATTTTTGCATGATTGAGAGCAGAGTTTAGAATTTACCTCAGATGGTAGTTCAGTGGAGGAGACAGTTGATGTTTCTGCCATGAGTGCTTGATTTTGGAATTCTTCCTCTGTCTGATCACTCCAGTCAAACACATTGTCTTCTTGAGAGACAAGTGTTGTTGATGAGGAAGTTTGGATTGGCTGTGAAGTCCTTGATGGCTGTTGACCTTGAGATCTACATTCTCTGGCAAAGTGACCAAGCTTATGACATTTGTAGCATTCCACTTTTGATTTATCAAAAGATGGTTTGCCATCTGTTTTGGCTTGAAAGTTGGTCCTTCCAGTTCTTTTCAGAAATCTCTTGGCTCTCATGGTTAGCATTGCATGTTGCCATTTTAAATCCATCTCTTCAAGATCATCAGGATGAATTTGCTCCAAGTCTTCAACATTTAGAGCAAATAATCCATCATTGGCAACAAATGCTTCATAATGTGTTTCAGCAGAACTTCCATCACCACCTGAAAAAGAATCACAGTTGTTAGATTTTTCAGAGGACAAAAGAGCAGTGTTATGATTATAAGAAAAAGATTTCTTTTTAGCATCTATTTCAGTCTCAAACACTCTTAGACTGTTGTACAGATCATCCAATTCTATTTCATCAAGTGTGTCTTTTGTTCTCCACTGAGCAGCGTAGACTGTCCATTCTTCTCCAAGAGATCTGAGAAACTTCCTGTTGACTTCATCTTGATCCAGGTTGACCTTTGCACTTTCCAGTTCACTTATCAGTTTGTTGAACCTGTCAAAGATTTGTGTGAGGTTTTCATTCTTGCCACCAGAAAAGTTTTCATACTGCTGCTTCAAGAGGTCTTTTTGATTTCTTTTGGTACTTGCATTACCAGCAAACCTCTTCTCTAAGGCATTCCAAAGAGAGTGAGCAGTATAAAACTTTTTGAACTGATGTTGATAAGCATTTGGAATGGCTATTTGTAATAATGTGAGTGCTTTTACTTCATTCATTCTAGCCTTCCTTTCAAGTTCAGTTTTTGGAGGAGTTTTAACTGGTTTACCCTCAGCATCAAGTTCTGGATCAACTACAGGAGGAAATTCAACAGCTTCCCATATGGCATAATCAATGAATTGAATATGCTGTTGAATCCTGAGTTTCCACATCTCAAACTCAGTGGGCTTGAGCATAGGCACTTTGAGTCCTTGCCCAGATCCACTGCTGCTACTTTCAAATTCCATTGAAAAAGATTAAAATTTTAAAGAAAGTTTTCGACTTTGAAAAACAAAGAACAACCTGTCTCTGATACCACTTGACAGGATCTAAAGCTATGAGCCACTAAGATTAACTGATTTGAATTTATCAGAGTATAAATCAATAATCTTACTTTGAATCAAAGTTAATTAAGAAGTTTGCGGAATAACACTTAATTATTTTAACAAAAACTTTCAGAAACAATAAAGC
>JAANYP010005189.1:0-143478 GCA_020465985.1 Centrapalus pauciflorus
AACACAGTGTTGTTATTTACACTACTCCGAGTCCTCACACCCTCGTTAGGATTTCCTATGATGCTATCTATAGGATGGTTCTTGTTAATCCTAGAGGTCTCTATTTCGTCTACCCTTAGATTATCTTCTAAGTTGGATCCTATTTCACCTAAAGGGGGAACAGGCTCAGCTTCCACATTTTCTTCCTCACGGACGTTTTCCTCCGAGGCAGAACTTGATGCTTGAGTCTGATTCTCAGTATTAGGTTCTTCTGGATTCGCAACTTCTGGAGACCCATCTACAGTCGCAGTAGGCTCGGACGTAGATTCGAACGTGGTCCTTGGAAAAATATGGCCATCGTCATTTAGATGTAACGTCGCCATGTCTTTATCAATTGTACCTGCAGTATCATCCAAAGGAATGTTAAATGACTCAAATAACTTATCATAGTCAAATATCCATTCCGGACCAGTTTGGGGTTCATGTGTATAACTTGTGACTTCAATGTTATACACAATCTCCACAGTACCAGTTGTTTTGTTAAACACCCGTTTGTTTGGTGAGTTTGGCACATAACCTAGGAAGTATCCTTCGTCAGCCTTTTCACCAAACTTCGGTTGATGTTTTGTTCTTAAAAGTGTGCATGGTACTCCAAACGGTTCGAATCCAGTTAAGTTAGGTGGCCGTTTATTCAAAATTTCATAACATGTTTTGTTCAATGATTTGACTGTAAGGACTCTATTTAAAATATGGCACGCGGTATTCACTGCCTCCCCCCAAAACATGGTAGGAAGCTTTGAATCCGAAAGCATAGTCCTTGCAGCCTCAATCAATGTTCTGTTTTTACGTTCGGCCACCCCATTCTGTTGTGGTTCATATGGTGCACTGAATTGATGCACTATGCCCTTTGATAGGCAATATACACCAATTACAGAGTTTTTAAATTCAGTCCCATTCACGACGAATAGGGTTAACCCTTGTTCCGTAGGAATTCCCTCCACTTGGTCTAAGAACCCGAATGAGCTTTGTAGCCGTCTCGTCCTTCGTACCTAAAAAGAAAACCCATGAAAACCGTGAGTAATCGTCAGTGATAACTAAGCAAAACCAACTCCCTCCTATACTCCTTTTGTTGATAGGGCCAAAAAGGTCCATATGCAACAAATCGAATGTCGAGGTTATGGAGTTCAGCTTCTTGGACTTGTGTGTCTTTTTATGTTGCTTGCCCTTCATGCACGGTAGACACTTGTCTTCAAACTGAAAGCTCTTCAGAGGCACACCTTGCCCCAAACCATTCTTCGTTATGTAGTTCATTTTCCTCAGGTGCAAGTGAGCCATGCGTCTGTGCCACACACCGATTCCGTCTCCGAAGCTTTTTGATAGTAAGCAGATCGGAAACCCATGAATTATCTGGCTTTTCATATGTCGAGCATGTACAATGTCATTCTTCCTTGAGCCCGCATCAATATCCATCTTCAGGTATCTTGAATCCCGGCTTTAAAGAATAACGCCTCAGTGTCAGTAAATAACACCGAGTTTCTTCTTTCAACAGATTTGAGATACACAATGAGATTATGAACCATTTATCACGTGATAAACTTGATCCAATGTTAATCGTCCATTAAGTGAACTTCTCCAGTTCCATGATAGTTCCTCCTTTGTGGCCCGCGAAGGATCAAATCCCTAATTACCCCTTGAAGGCGGTGAAGGACGTCTTAGTCCCCCGTCATGTGCCGGGAGCAACCACTGTCGACGAACCCTTGTTGTTTTGACCGGTCGTTATCTCCTGCACATGAAAGAAAAATAGGTTAGTTATCACGGGGAACCCAAGCCATGACTGACTTGGTAATACCATTCTCGTCCACATACTTGAACTCTTTCAAGTACCCATCTCGCCTTTCAGTTGACTTGGGCCTTTGAACTGAATTCTGTTGTGGTGCCGAGTGATTTAGATTCACTCTTTGCCTTTGAGTAGGCATTTGTTGTGGTGCTCTAGAATAAGTCTTATTATAATGCATTTCAGACTGTGATCCCTGAGCTTTTACCGGAACATATTGTCTAACAGGAGTATGTGACCTAACTGGAGTGTGTGACCTGCTAGGTGTGGTGCTCCTATAGACTTGTTGAGGTGCTGACCTAGATTGATTAAAGACACGATTCGGTGAATTTGTCCTAACCACTTTTTTTGGTCCAACCTTAACCGGTGTTTGTTTCACAACAGGTTTTGGTGCGGCCTGCACAGTTTTCTCGGTACTCTGAGAACTACTAGTGCTCGCCACTCTTGGTGAGGGCTTAACAGGTGTTGGATTCACTGTCTTAGATGTAACATCAGCTTTCCTATTAGGACAGTGAGAAGCAACGTGCCCTTTCTCGTGACATCTAAAGCAAGACATCTTATCCATGGACTTTTTGGTTGGTCCCTTAGATCTAGGTGTCTCATTAGTGTCTAATGCCTTTGGTACATCTTCAGTGTCTGTCTCTTCGACCTGGTCAGCCCATGAAATTTTTTGTTTTCCTGCAGGTGTTTCACTGGAGGAAGACACAAATTTCACTTGCTTGACCTTGACGGTTGAGTAGTCACCTTAGGTGTATTTTCTACTTTAGGCTCAAGTGTAGGTTCAGGCAGGTCCTCTAAAACTACTGACTTGTCAGTTTTCTCCTGAGGCTGAGGCACATAGTTATCATTGAAAGGTGGAGGAATCTCGTGAAAACCTAGACCTACAGGCTTCTTAGACTGTCTTTGGGCATCTAAGACTTTCCCTAGGTTTAGGCTCGAATTCCTAAACTTTTCCAGCTTGCTATTTGCCTCTGCTACCTTAACCTTGGTCTCGGCTAGCTCTATGTCCTTGTCTTTCAGACTTTTAGTCAAGGCTTCTACGTGCTCATACATAAGTTCTATCCTAACACACTGCTCACTCAGTTTGTCTTTTAGAACGATTACATCTTGAGCATCAGCCTTAAGTTTTTCCTTTAAATCCTGCTTTATATCATTTAGGCTAGCATTTTCTATTTTTAAGTTTTCATTTTGAGCAGCTATGGTCTTATGTGAGTCTAAGACTAGATTTAACCTATCGTTAGAACTAACACATAAAGCACATAAATCACGAAATAGAGAATTAGAAAGACTAACCTTAGAGTTATCAGATTCCACGTTGGCCATCTGAGCAGCAAACTCCAGCACGGTCTGATCATTCGCTTTCTCTACCCACATCGGACTGTTTTCCCTTGTGGTCTGCTCATCCTCATCACAACCATTTTCCGTAACTTCAGCCATGAAAGCTCTAGCATTGGACTCCGGATGTGAACTCCAGTCATAAGAACCATCTAGCTGTCTGTCAGAAGTGACATTGGATATCAGACCCGCTAGATTGGCTTGACCAGATGAAGAACTCGGAAGATATCTCTGTTGGGACTGATTTTGGTACTGTCCTTGATGCTGACTCTGTCCCTGGTATGACTCTACCTTCGGTCTTTGACACTCCCTCGCGAAATGTCCCAATCCCTGACAGTTGTAGCATTTGACCTTGGACTTATCAAATCCTATCCCCTTGTTATTCATCTGGAGATTCCTCCCAGTTCTCTTTATGAATCTCTTAACCCGTTGGGTTACCATGGCCAGTTGCCATTTAAGATCCATCTCCTCTAAGTCATCAGGGTCGACCTGATCGTAATCTTCATCCCAAAGAGCCGGATCATTGATCTTCCCTTGAACGCAATTTCCATATGCGGCCACAAACGAAGCAAGCAGATTCAGATGTTCTTCCGCCGACTTTGCGCTCATTGGCATCTTTGAATATTTCTGACTTGTAGATGCCTGATTGACTTGAGGTTGCGGTTCTTCCGATCTTCCTAACCCTAAGAACGCGCGATTCAGTGAGTCTTCGGACTCTGGTGGCGATGACGTTTCTCCGGTGAAAAACGCTGTAGCACTCTTCTGATCAGCTGTCACTGATGATTTTGATGTCTTTCCAAAATACATAGCCGGATTTTGGACTTGCTCGTAATCAGTCTCAGCCTTTATCATCTCGAAGTGATATGCCCTCAACGTTCCCACGATGTCATCCAGTGATTGAGCATAGTATTTATCTTCATTCAGCTTAATCATAGCCACATACATAGCCCATTTGGCTGGTAGGGCATCAAGAAGCTTGTTGTTCTTGTCTGTGTCAGAATACTCAATACCATGACTTTCAAGCTCTGTTATCAGATGACAAAATCGTGTGATAATATCATCCAACTGTTCATCCTTAAGAGCCTTGAAAATTGCAAACTGTTGGGTCAAAAGCTCTGTACGCTTTCTACGTACCCGTGGATTACCCTCACACCGTTTCTGAAGAGACTCCCAAAGCTCTTTCGACGTCCTCTGAGTCCGAAATGTGTGCAAGATATCTTGAGGTAATGCCATTCGGATAATAGAGAAAGCCTTGTTTTCAGCTTCAAATAGTTTCTTGTCATCCTCTTTCATCATTTGGTATGACAGAACCTTTTGACGGCCTTCAACCTCAGATACTGGTGGAATGTACCCTTCATCAATGCACACCCACATGCGCATGTCGTTGAATCGTACAAAATCCGTGAATCTATCCTTCCACCAGTAGTAATCCTCAACTTTCATCAGCTTAGGTGGTGCATTGGCCTTCCCAACTTCGTGATCCATTTCAAGGAATTTCTGAAGGTTCGACATCTTTTCTGAAAGAATTTGAATTTGAACTTAATTAATTTAATTAGAAACTGATTTAAATTAAATTATTCGAATCTAGATAGATTCGAAACTAATTAATGTTTAATCTTATGGAATTAAATTCGATTAAGTCTTAAAGTTCAAGTAGATTCGAAATAATGTCAGATTCGAACAATCCCACAGATTCGAAGATAGATCAGATTCGAAGGACTCTTAAACTCGAAGACCCTTAGAATCGAAGGCACAAACAGAATCGAAATTCAGCAGAATCGAAGAACAGAATCGAAACAGACTGAAATTGACTCGAAAGGAGCGTATTTTGGTTAGACTCGAAAATAAAGTAAAACCCTAATTACCCCTATAGATTCGAGCGCCGCAAACTCGAAAAACGGCTAACACTTTGATTTTTTGACGTTTTACGGATTAAACCACTATTTTTCAAATGAAAAATAATGATTTCGACCAAAAACGTGAAAAACCACAAAGTGTTTCCCGAATATGAATTTGCTAAGCCCAAAAACACGTTTTTGAGAGAAAAAAAAAAACCGTCCAACTAGCGTCAAGAAACCTAGAATGTTTCTGATGAACACGAAGAACACCACGAACACTCCTTAGGCTCTGATACCACTTGTAAGGTCTACCACTGACAGATCTATCTAGACGCGGACCCGTGAACGAGTGCGGAATCCTCGTTGACGGTCAGACGGACAACTCTCAACCAACGGAAACACGGAGACTATTAGACGCTGAACGAGCGACACACGAACGATCCTACGTACTAATTCTCTCCGAAACGGGACTCACCTAGCTGATAAACTCGAGATCGCCTATTGCTTAATTCCTCACGAATTCTGCCAAAGGTCTGCTAATCATTCGAGTCTATCCCTAATTATAGACCCTGATTCGAGTCTGTTGTGGGCCAACCTCGAATCTGGCCTAAGGCCTCATTCAAATCTGTCCATCTGACAGATTCGAATCTAACCTATTCGAATCTAAGGATACATTCGAATCTATCACAGATTCGAATGCCTTCCTTAACCTATTCGAATCTAGCCTATACACTTAAACACTTACGTGATGAAACTTATGTTTTAACTTATGCTTGACATACTCTTTGACCTTTATGTTTGAACTTCTTGTAATATGTTACATCAAGTTCAAACACACAATCAATAACAGACAAACACATATTAAACATATATATCAAAACACTTGTTAATATTCAGAATATTACTTAAATCATAATGCAGATCGATTAGACTGCTATCGTCACACAGGGTGTACCAACACATATGGGTTTTGTGGCTGACACTACTGATGTCTCTGCACAAGAGGCACAGGCCAGTGTCAACATCAATAAGACCACTCCCATGGCAGCAGAGGGTGTGCAAGCACCTTCTGGAAGTCCCCAATACCAAGAATAGAGGGGCCCAGATGTTTCTACTTCTGGAATTCCTGCCAATGATAGATCACAAGTACCACTCTCATTTGATGATCTTGAGACTAGTCTGCAACTAATGATCTTGACAGTTCCTCAGCTGAAACCTGTTGTAGCAGTATTGGAGCATTACCAGTCCCTTATTGCTACACAGGGGGCACAAATCACAGCTCTCCAACAGACAATTGCAGCTCAACATCAGAGAATGGATTATTTTCATCAGGGGTTCACCCTCTGTGGAAATAAGATCATTCAACTTGAGAATATGATTCGAACCCTATTGGAAAAGGTTGTAGGTCCTCCTGGCCAAACCAATGCATCCAAAAAGGGGGAGAATCAGGAGATCCCTAGTTCAGTCCAAACAACTTCAACTACTGCTCCAACTGTCCCAGATTCTAGGCTAACAGTCCCAACAGCTACTCAAGCTGTTAGCCTAGAAACTCAAGCTGCTCCAATCAGAACAACTGGGGTTGTTATCAGAGAAGGGAATCAGGCTCCAGTCAGTACAATCCAAGCTACAACTTCTGCATCCAGAGATAAGGGCAAGGGCATACTCATTGAATCTCCAAAGCTTAAATTTTCCTCTAAAGAAGCCCAGGTTGCTCATGATGCTGAACTTGCGAGAAAATTAGCAGAGGAACAGGATGATCTCTTGGACCAGCAAACCCATGCTCAAATGAAAGATGATGAAACCTTAGGTGATCACCTAAGAGGGTTTGTGGTCAAGCAGAATCAAAAGAAAAGGAAAATGCCAACAGGGCATTCAAAGACAGAACACAGAAAATTTTTGATTAACTTCTCTTCATCAGTTGGAATTCCAAGGATAATGGCTCAGTCATGGCCAACAGAAAAGCTCTAAGATATACATGACAAAGAGATGAAGAAACAGAAAGCAGCCAAAGTCTCCCATCAAGTCCAAAGCCAACAAGAACCAGATCAAGCTGGTGTCAGTGATCCTTCTCCTCCTGTTCAAGCTGTTGCTAATGATCCTCAATCAGAAGCTATTCAACAAGCAAAGCTTGATCAGGTGAAAAGGGTGTTGTTTGAGCATCAACTTCAAAAGGTGATGGAAATTGAAAAGGCCCTCGATCAGCATGACTTCTCCAAGACTCCTATTAAATATTGGTATGCTAAGTCAATGGATGACATTGACTTAAAATATCATTTTGTAGTTAAAAGAGAAGCTGGTCCTGAGGAGGAATACAAAAGCATAGTTCACCTTGTTCAGAAGATGACCAGAGAAGAGTTGACTCAAATGCATCGTATTGGAACTCTTAGTCAATCTAGGTCTCCACTTCTCTGGGTCAAGCAAAGTGTAAAGGATATGAAGAGCATTTTTGATCCAGAATCTGTCAGAATGGATATAGAAGATGCCAAGGATATGAAGATTGCACATGTAGATCTGTATGTGAAATCAAAGACATATAGACTCAAATTTGCAAATGGATCCAGCATGTTCTTCAATTTTGAATTCTTTGATCTTACAAGGGCATGGTTAGTGCAACTGAGCTCAGTAAAGATATACTGTGATAAAGAATAGATGAAAAGAGAATTTTTTAAGGCAATTAAGCAGAAACTTTCACAACTGTAAGTTTTTGGATGCCTTACTTTGTAGATAACAGTTTTACTTTGTTTTATTTCCTTATTTGTATAGAAACTTAAAGTCTTGTGTAAAGAGTTTAAGTTAGGGGGAGATTGTTGGGAAATATTCTAAGTATGTCAAGCTGTTAGTTAGATTTCTCAAACTGTTAGTAGATTTTCTGTGTAATTACAAAGTTCAAGCTGTTAGTTGAGAAAGTTCGAACTGTTAGTTCAAAAGTTCAAGCTGCCAGTGTTCAAGTTCAAGCTGCTCAACAGATAGTCTTCAAGCTGCTCAACAGCTCAATAAACAGAAAGTGCCGAAATTCAGGAAAAGATATATATTCGAAGATTCAAGCGTATCTACTACCAGAGAAATCGGAGTTTCTTAAGGAAACAAATCAGAAGGCATTATATATAGATAGTATAGGTTTTTCTATTGTAAGTCTGCACGTACAAGTTTTGATTCAGTTGTAATTGCTTTTCTGATTAAGTTTTCATAAGCCTCTAAGGTTGTAAAACCCTAAGAACAATCTGTGTTCTTTGTCTAATCAAACAGATTAGAGGTGATTGTAATCATTGAGTTTGGCAATACAAAAGATTTGATTGTTGGTTATATTTATGTGTTATTTGTTTTTGAAAGCTTTTCTTAAAACAGTTAAGTGTTATTACGCAAACTACTTAATTGGACTTTGATTCAATACAAGGTTATTGGTTTTATACTCTGATTGATTCAAACCAGTTAATCTTAGGTAGTAATTTTGATCTTGACACAGGAGTCATCTTTTCACCTGCTAAAGCAAAGGTTGTATAGTGCACCTATTCTATCCTTACCCGAAGGAACTGAGAATTTCGTGGTCTACTGCGATGCCTCACACAATGGGTTGGGATGTGTGTTAATGCAGAGGGATAAGGTTATCGCTTATGCATCGCGACAACTTAGGATCCACGAGGTGAACTACACGACACTTGATCTAGAGCTTAGAGCTGTAGTATTTGCCCTCAAGATCTGAAGACACTATCTTTACGGTACAAAGTGCACAGTGTTTACATATCATAAGAGTCTTCAACACATTCTAAACCAGAAAGAGTTGAATATGAGGCAACGTCATTGGGTAGAGCTGCTTAGTGATTATGATTGTGATATTCATTATCACCCGAGAAAAGCAAATGTTGTAGCCGATGCTTTAAGTCGGAAGGAACGAGTTAAGCCTTTGAGAGTCCGAGCCCTGGTCATGACTATACAATCAAACCTGAACTCTCAGACCCTTGAGGCATAGAAAGAAGCAGTCAAGGTCACCCGGGCAAAGCAAATGTTGTAGCCGATGCTTTATGTCGGAAGGAACGAGTTTAGCCTTTGAGAGTCCGAGCCCTGGTCATGACTATACAATCAAACCTGAACTCTCAGACCCTTGAGGCACAGAAAGAAGCAGTCAAGGAAGGAAACATGTTTGATGAAACTCTGAGAGGCATGGATAATCAATTTGAGACCAAGACTGATGGATGTCGGTACCTCATGAACAGAATTTGGCTACCTAAGTTCGTAGGATTAAAGAAGCTGGTCATGGATGAAGGGCATAAGTCAAGATATGCTATTCACCCAGGATCAGATAAGATGTATCACGATTTGAAGGAACTATAATGGTGGCTAAACATGAAGGTTGACTTTGCTACGTATGTGAGCAATTGCTTAACATGCTTGAAGGTTAAGGCTGAACATCAAAAACCGTCAGGACTATTTGTACAACCGAAGATACCACAATGGAAGTGGGAAAGGATAACCATGGATTTCATCACAAAGCTGCCAAAAACTTCTGGTGGTTATGAAACCATTTTGGTAATCGTTGACTGACTCACAAAGTCTGCACATTTCCTGCCAATCAAGGAGACTGATCATATGGATAAGTTAACACGAATCTATCTTAAAGAAGTTGTCTCAAGGCATGGAGTTCCTGTATCGATTAATTCTGATAGAGATAGTCAGTTTACATCGAGGTTCTAGCAATCATTGCAAGAGGCTTTGGGTACACGATTAGACATGAGTACGGCATACCACCCTCAGACTGATGGTCAAAGCGAGAGAACCATTCAAACGTTGGAAGACATGTTAAGGGCATGCGTAATTGATTTTGGCAAAAGTTGGGATAGACATTTTCCATTAGTCAAGTTCTCTTACAACAATAGTTACCACTCGATCATTAAAGTCGCTCCGTTTGAGGCACTATATGGGCGAAAGTGACGATCACCTATTTGTTGGGCTGAAGTTGGGGATAGCCAAATTACCAAACCAGAATTCATACATGAGACAACTGAGAAGTTAGTGCAAATACGAGACCGATTAAAAACTGCTCGGGATTGGTAGAAAAGTTACGCAGATGTTAGAAGGAAGGATCTGGAATTCTAAGAAGGAGATCAGGTGATGTTGAAAGTCTCACCATGGAAGGGTGTAATCCGTTTAGAAAATGAGGGAAGCTTATTCCTCGTTATACCGGACCATTCAAGATTTCCAAGAGAATTGGTCCAGTAGCTTATCGACTTGAACTACCCCCAGAGCTAAGCAGTGTACACAATACTTTCCATGTATCAAATCTGAAGAAGTGTCTGTCCGATGAAACACTCATCATACCCATGGAAGAACTACAACTAGATGACAAGCTACATTTCATTGAAAAACCTGTAGAAATCATGGACCGAGAAGTCAAGAAACTAAAACACAGCCGCATACCTATAGTGAAGGCCAGGTGGAACTCTAAACGTGGTCCTGAGTTTACATTGGAACGCGAAGATCACATTCGGGATAAATACCCTCATAGTTCTCAAATACGCAAGCAATGAGGAAACATGATAAAATTTCGGGACGAAATTCCCTTAACAGGGGGAAACTATAACAACCGGAACAAATCAGGTTAGCATTTATAACTAAATCAATAGTCATAAGTAATTATTCAATATGATTAGCAAATTCGTAAGGAATTTCATTATAATCAAAAACAATTTCATCGGTGAGATTCGATAAAACGACAAAGTAATTAGTCCGATCAATTTACGGCATGATAGATTAATTCAACCAAGTGCCTAATTAAATTAAGATTAGTGACACTAGTCATGCATTAACAAACTTACATAACTTTAATTATGTAAGACAAAAACAATTACACAAAACTAGTGTATTTTATAAGTATTTATAAAATTTCATAAAAAGGAAAATACAAGAATACATCTTGAAATACTTTTAAAAAAATGAAAATACTTTTTAAATACCCCCTCTAGGCCGGCCACTAGAGGGGTACAAGCCTCAGTTGACTTCTAATTTTTTAATAAGAATGCCATTCACCATGAAAATCAAAACCTCTTCATATCACCTCCCTTTCATTTCATCTAGATTTACACTCCACCTCCACTTGCAAGACTTCTTCCTCCTCTGTAAATAGAGGGTTCTTTCCTTCATTACATTCACATCTTGCAAATAAAAACACTCTCCCTCTTGGTCTCTAAAATCCGGCCCCTAAGCCACACACACAACCAAAGTTGCAACTATTTTGTTCTTCAAGTTTTTCAAGGAAGTTTTTTTGTGCAACAACTCAAGAACACAACTTATACTCACTTGCATACTTTTATTTCATCAAAGTAAGTAAACACTACCCTATTACTTCTTTTATTTATGTTATTATAAGTCTTGCATAATATATATAATCACCAACAACACAAGTTTCATTAAAAGTCAAGTTCATGATTTACTAGTTTTGTTTTAAAGTTTGTTTCTTCAAATGTGTTTATAAATGTATAAACACCTAATGTAAGCTTAAATATTATGAAAAAAAATGTATATAAATGTGTTTCACAAACTTTTATACATGTGGTTTTTGAATAAACAACAAGAATCACAAGTTGTGGCAAAGTTGTGAAATTCGGATTTTTCGGCAGAAATATTACGCCAACTTTGAAAAATCATACCTAATTCAAAACTTAACGAAATGAGTTGATTCTTGTTCTAGAATTTAGATATATGTTTTCACTAATAATCTGGAGGTTTTCATAATTTAACTCAGAATTTTAAACCCCCAAATACTGTTTGGGAACTGAAAAGTCTAACAGCTTAGTTATGGCCAACAGAGGGTTTTTAACGAGCCTTTTCCCCAACCTAAATACCTCAAAAAATGACTGTTTTTATCTTGAAAAATTCCTCGTATATAGTATTTTTATGATTATGAATACCAAAGCCCAAATCGTTTTGAAGCTTGGTCAAAAACAGCCACAAAGTAGGCCGGAAAACCTCAGAAAAACCTGGAAAATCCTTATAAATCAACTTGAACTTTTAAATGGGTTTTTTTATATATGGACTTGTTATGTTGGGTGATTTAAAACTTAAAAGCTATCATGCATACATATTATCATTTATGCAAATTATGAAGTCCCTCATATCATTTAGGACTCGATTAAATACGTCAAGCTCATTTCCAAGTCAACAACACGGTCTTCATTTTTACGCTCACATTTGCCATCACTTTTACGGTGAATCTTCATAGCCCCTATTTTCGCAATATTATGTTTTGGGGTGAAAATACATGCTACAATTTTCATATGGACACAATACATGCTACATTTCTTTTTATGTATTACACACATGTGGTTTCATCATGCCCTCAATCATGAACCGTGAATTACATTTATGTAAACGTAAATATCATATTGGATAGATCTATCGGGATCAATGCCCCCACCCGGGTTGGTCGCGCCAATTGTTAACGGGTGCATATATATTTAATATCATAGTATTATAGTGCTTAATACTACATATGGCAAACTCATAATTAAGTTCGGTTGCATGATGGTTATATGTAATACATAACATGGAATTTATGATTTATAAATTCAAACTCAATCGTTGTAGTCCATACAAGTCATTCTTTCGTGTAAACCTATGAGCTCACCAACAATTTTGTTGACGTATTTTAGCATGTATTTTCAGGTAATTAAGACGAGTATCATGCATCGGAAGCGTAATAAGGCTTCCGCATATTTTGAAGTCGCAACAAGTTTCATACTCACGGAGTTTTATTAGCATAATTAATTCACTTTTTGATCCTGTATTAAAATCTACGAAATGCGAACTACTTTATGACTTATTTGGGTTATGTAAAAACAATATTATATTATGACGTTATGAATGTATTTTCAAAAATGTCCATTAAGTGGTCGTTCGCTTGATTATGACTATGCTTCCGCGACGCCACGCCTAGTTGCCAACCGGGGTAACGAGGTGTGACATGTTGCTTGTAATCCTTAAAAACTCTTTTTGCAATCTATTTCAATTATCTCCAAAAAGATTTCAGCGTACTGGACCTGAGATAACTATGTTTGTACCTTATCCTGAAAAACGAAAACGCCCCCAATCTCTAAGAAAACAATAATGCATGCCTTATCACCGCATGACAAATTGGAAAAACCATCGCCAAAGGCTAAGGCTAAGGCAGTTCAAAAATCACCTAAGCCAAAGGTAGTTCTATTGCCTAAGGCTGTTTTGAAACCTATTGGACCCGTATAAAAATGGGTGCCGAAAGGTTCTGCATCTAAACTTGTGTCAAATGTTAAATATATTCCTACTGTTGTGTTGTTACATGACGACGGAATTCCAAAATCTAACAAGAAAGGACCCATGTTTCGATGGGTACCAAAAGTGGTTTAATTTTATGCAGATTGTTTTCAGATCACTTAAAACTGGAACCCGTACTTCATAGTGATTGCTTTTGATTACTTCAAATCAAAATCCGGACTTCTGTGAAACGGCTTCTACTTACTTCCGAGTAGAACCCATGCTTCTAAGCGATGGCTTCTGCATCAAGATAGATCAGAACCCGTTCTTTCATGTTTAGATGGTTTCTAAACACCTAGTTTAGAACCCGTGTTTCCACGACTTCTCTGGAATTTCTCCACTTTTTATGCTTATCAGTTTGATTTTGAGTTTCATTCTTGAAATTCACTCATATCATAACATTTTATGTTGCACTGCACCTGTTCTTATTCGCAGGAGGAGTTTCAGATGCGCTTTGATGATGACAACTTAACGAACAGTGTGTAAGCATTCTGAATACTCTAATGCACACTTTATAAAGTTTTGTTAGAGCAATCTGATTCTCTGACTGAATAAATTTCCACCAAGATTAATCGATCTAATCTTCGTGATGATCCTGATATCATTCTTTCTAAGATTCTCTCAAATATTCTGATTTCTCCCACATATTTCTGATTCTCTCATACATAAAGTTTCTCCCATACAATTTTAAATTTCACAGAAAAACCCAATTTCAGCTAATTCTTTCATGATTGTCTGATTCATTTCCAAATCTCATATCAGACTTTCTGATTGATGTTCTCTCATCTAGTTTCTCAAACATCACAAGATATTTCGTTCAACTCTCATCCATCTCCTAAAATACCCCATGAGCTTGAACTGTTAGGCTTAACTGCTATTTCTTTCAAGATATCCTGTTGTCTTTGATGATGCACAACATGTGTGATTAGGCATATATATCACTCCTATGGTCTAAACTAGAGCCGGAAAGCCTACCCAAGGAGCAAGCCACTTTAGTTTTTATGGGTGAGGATTCCTAGGTCAATTAGTTGAGGAGTGTTAGTTGACACGGGGTGCTAACAGGGTCGAGCAGAGATAAAATGTAAATGAGAAGGGTTATTGAAAGGAGATGAGGTGCATCATGAGCTAACAATACTACGCTTTTGGAGTATCATTGTATTTTAAAAGAGAGACGGAGGGAGTACAGATGAAAAATGACGAGAGCTGAAGGGTGAGAAATGATTAAAATAAAAGATAACCATACTGACACCATGTTAGTCTGTTGGGTTTCCTTCAATTACTACAAACTTCCATGTGTTGGAATTCATTTTTGAACAAGACGTCATGAACTTAGTGGTGCATGCACCGAAGACCCTAGCTACTCAGTCGTCTCTTAAAAGACTTCTATTTCAATTCAAAAGTAGTTATATCACATACTCTATCGACATATTATTTGGATATTGTTGCTATTGAAACAAGGAAAACGACCTCTCCGGTCTCCGACTTTAGTTGATGCACTTTGAGTCTAGAGCTTAATGTTATACACTTCTAGAACACATGGAGTCTATGGTCTACGTGACTATAAACAGCTTGTCTACCGAGAGAAAGCCGAAACAAATTTAAGTGATTCTTTTATGATAAAAGTTTTCACAAAGATTATTTGGAAATCTTACCAGTGTTAATGTTACACCAGCGCTGAACATAGGTCACATCTACTATGTCTATTGTGCAAACATAACTCCTATGTGGATCTGGATTGTTACTTGCAAATGAATTTGTTTCATTTTCCTATATTCAGGTTGCAAAGCCATGAACTTCACTGTCATATCCTTTTGGTGCTGAATATTTTGTAATGAGGGAGAGATTATTGTTTTTCTATGGGAGAGAAAATTTATGATGTAAATATTTATATTCGGTTATTGAGGGGGAGAGTTACTGATTTGAGTTTGTAACATGAGAGAGATAAGTATTTAGGTGTCTGTAATGTTCTTAAATGTAATGTTTTCTTTATGAGTCTGTAATCATCTGTTTCAACGAAGAAAGAAGATTTGAACACACATTGAGATTGTTCATTCAAAGTGGAAAGCCACAATCTTAAAGATTTAAAGGGAGAGTCATCAAAAGAAGAAGATCAATGATATACGTCAAAGTTCAGATATCAGAGTTTAGAGCCCAAGACTTAAGTAGAATACAACCCTTGATTACAAGAAGAGGGAGATTCTTAGAAACTTTATTTCTTGTAATTCAAGCTTGTGTAATTGCACTTAATCCTAAATATTTAATTATACACTAAAGGGGAGATTGTTAGCCCTAAAATAGTGTATAATTAAATATAATAAAAGTCTAGGTTCAATTTGTAAATAGGAATAGTTTACTTTGTGGAGAATCTTAATTTTCTAGACTTTGAGGGAGTCTTTGGACAAACCCCAAAGTTATGCTTATGTATAAATAGTATTTTTCTCCTAGGGTTTTGATGAAGCCACCATCCTATGTGTGTGTTTTAGAATGTGAAAGTTCCTAGAGATTGAGTGCCAAATTCCGTATTTGTAATCTTCATAACTTTAATACAAAATCATTTGGTTATTGTATTTGAGTGCAAAATATATTCGGAATCAAAGTTATCAGGGTGAGAGAAAACAAGAGTGGGCATATTTTTTTTAGGGTTTAAATGAAAGAGAAAGAAAGAAAAAAGAGAATATATAAATAGGAGATATAATTTTATGTTCCAAACTTACCCTTTGGTTCTTAGGTTCTCACAAATATTTAGGTACTTAGATGAACCGTCTATACATACATACATATATATATATATATATATATATATATATATATATATATATATAAAACCTTAAAGTTGGATCATTTTTGTGATTAAAACCCCTAACCATTTTTTGTTGCACAAAAACCTCTAACCGGTAAAATCTTTTGAAATTAGGACTTGACCGGTTATAATAGGTTGCTATGCTTACATGGCACACACGTGGCAAACCCGACTTACGTGGCGCCTACATGGCACTACATGTATAATTCTTAAACTGAATTTTTGTATAAAAAAAAACCCCAAAATTGGTGACTTTTTCGATTAAAACCCTTAACTATATTTTTCTCACCTCTAACCAACAATAATATTTACAATCTCCTTTTCTCTACCTCCGGCAACTCCGATTACTCTATCGCCTCGTTATGTTCAGTGCTGTTTATTTTATGTATGTATGTTCGATTAACTTTTGTCGTTTAATCTTGAATTTTAACTTCAATTGTGCCGATGGAATTGATTTCATTTTGTGTTCACGAGTTGCATTTTTAGGTTCAACTTTATGTTCTATTTCATTTATTTATATTCCATTTTAGCATCTGAATATGATCAGCCAGAGCAGTGAGGTTCGCTAGCCTAGAGGGTGGAGGTTTCATTGGGAAACGAATTCTTTGTTTGATAAATAAAAGTTTAATAAATATCCATGTCATCAAAATGAAATCAGTGAAGACTCAATTTTAATTATCCTTATTGGTCGGAGGTTTTTTATCAAATTAAAAATGATTTGGGGTTTTAATTGAAAAAACTAAACAAGTTGGAGGTTTTTTATGCAAAAATCTATTTAAAAGTTTTACACGTCATCAAGTTGCAACCGGCTAAACCGGTTCCAAGTCAGATTTTTTGGAAAAACCCAAATTTACAATGTTTTAACCAGTTGGAGGTTTTTTGTGCAATGAAAAATGGTTGGGGGTTTTAATCGCAAAAATGGTCCAACTTAGAGGTTTTTTGTGCAATTTCCCCTATATATATATATATATATATATATATATATATATATATATATATATATATATATATATATATATATATATATATATATATATATATATATATATGTATATATATATATATAGTACATCTTAATAGATATCTTTATTGTTTAAACCTTTTATTATTATCTCAATAATTATAAATCCGTAAAATAATATTAATCTATTATACATTATCTAATAATATATAAATGACTAGATAATTGTTTATAATAATCTCTATTTATTTGTTTATAATTACCTTTTTAACTTTACATATGATCAAAGGATAATATTAGTTCAAATAAATCCATCTTTTATTTGATATCCCATAATAAATAAAAGACTAGATAATTATTTAAATTTCATCTAATGGCAATTAAATTACTACGATATCTAATATTGTACTTTTATTCCCCGTACTTTGAGATATAATTGATCACCAATTAATGAAATCTCATTAATCATTTCGTCTCATAAACAATATCCAATATCATTTATTCAATAATTCGATTGCATCTGCTCAATTGTGCTCATCGGTGTGACCCGTTTTATGAAATCAGTCATGATGCAGTGGTGGTTTGTTGTAATCGCCCCAGATGATAATCATCACAATATAATAATTTCAGCACAAAATCCAAGACAAGAAGAATCATTTCACTCGATTTCTGCTATGAATATTGAGAGAGAATGTTGGAAAAAGCGGCGGCGTATAATTGCTTGAATGAGAATAATCCAACGTTGTGGGAAACCCTAGGTGGGGTTTCCCTTACATAATTAATTAGACTTTGAAGATATTACAATCAGCCCCCTCTACTTCTAAAACCACTAAAGTAAATTACAATTGAAAGGAAATACTTGAAACAATTACATGGAAATATAATAAACTAACTATTACAAAATAAAGTCTCGCATGATCGAAATTATAATCTAACAATCTCCCCCTTTTCGATCATGGACGAGGATAACAGGGATGCTCTACCTTTCACGGAAGCCAAGGATGACGTCAAATCTTCGTGTCACTTGCCTGATATGCAGCCTGTCATTAATAAGTTCCACTGCACTAAGGATGTCTTGTGTCTCTTTCGGTTTACGTTTAAGCTCTGAAACTGGTTGAGCATCATCTTCTTGCAGTCGCTTATTAAGCTTGACTCTAACCATTCGAAGAGTACCGTCAGAGTAGCAATGCAATTCCTCAAAGCGCATGAACTTTTTGTGCTTTTTCTTGTTCAAAAATATAACTCCCTGTTGGCCTCCCATGAGCACTTTGTACATCGAATGGTGATCAAGTAGAAAAATGTCCTGTTCAGGGGCCTTGAGACCTACTTTGACCATGAAGCTCTCGATAGCTATTTGAAAATCCTTTAAGCACATCATGATCGATAGTCGATTCATGCTTCTGGTCAAAGCAGCAACAACAGTGACATGAGTTAGACGCTTTTTGATTTTATTCTTCAGTTTATTATGAAGGAACTCAATGTCATCAATATTTGCAAAATCCAGATCACACTCATGTATAAATTGTATAGACCCGTCTTCTCTAAGAACTTCGAATGCAGGATTGAACATTCCGCTTCAGTTCCTCAAAAATAAATGGCGCATAGTCGTAATGGCGGTCGAATGCAAAGGCGACAAACATGGCAAGTACTTGGATGGAGGCCGAGTCATGACCGGAGTGTTTACCGGTAAAGCATTTGTTTATTACATCGAAAAAGACCCTCTAGTGAGACTGGAGTTGCTTAGTCTTAAATTAGGATGGCTTGGATAGTTGGCCATCATAGCCAATGGTGAGTATTTCTTGAAGGGTTTGGGCTGGTAATGGGATAGGGGCAAAGGCATATTTATGAAGTGAGAACTTTTCAGCTGGAAGGCGGAGAATGTGGCGGATGGCTTCAATGGTGAGCTTAATGGGAACGAAGTCTATAATGGTAGTGAAGTGAGGTTCTGCATCATTGATGAAAGTAAGGTGATGCCAGAATTGTTGCAGATATATGATGGGAACGGAGATAGCGGTGGTTAAGGCATAAAAGATGGGGTGGCCTTTGAGGATATCAAAAGTGATATCCTCGGCTTCGTGGCGTAGAATGGAAAGGTCAAGCTGCCAATTATGGGGGGGGGGGGGGGGGGGGCAAATTCTGTGAATTGGGCAGATGGGAGAATGGTTTCTTCTGGCAGCTGGGTGTCGTTGTTTGGGATGGGAGGATGGGGAATGGTTAGGGTAATTTGAGGAGCCATTAGTCCTGTAAACATGCAACACAGTTAGTTTAACAGACTTGTATAGAAATAAAACATTGAGATTAAGATTGAAATAAGCGTGAATTTGAACCCGTCTATTCTGTTAAAACATCGGGATTTTTATCAGTAGAATGTAACTTCTAGTGAATAAAATCCAAAGTCAATAGTTTAGAGACCAATGTTATAATAGACGTGTTCACTCAAACACTCATTTTAAACTATAACCAATGGTGCATAGGACATGGAATATTTTTGTGGTTTTAGATTTTAGTGAAATGCAAAAATGGAAAATTCAAAAAATTCTAAGTGTTGAAATTCGGATGAACCGAATTTCGGATACATGAGGAACCGAATTTCGGGTGCAAGTGAAATTCGGGTGAAATGATCCGTGTAACAACCTAGCTTTTTACTTAACTTAAATTTCTGTTTTGATTCAATAATGTAATTTTTATTACATTATTTGCATTGTAGTTTTAATTAAGTAATAAAAATATTTATTTAAGATAAATTATACTAGTGACAATAAATTATAGATGGAATTTTTAATTAAAAAGAATTTGATGTTGATGGACTAATAGTGACAATTTCATAAAGTATAAAAATAAAAAGACATAAAGTCTTTTAAATTCTCATTATCTCACAATTAAGAAATCATACTCTCTCTCTTTTCTCTCTCACTAACCTACGGCTCTCCCATATATCCATCAAAACTCCATATCTTTGCATTAAATTGATGAATTAAAGACATGTAAAGGTTATAAAGATCATCAAACACCATCAATTGACAACATTCAAGGTAATTTTTAGTTTAATTTTGAAGTTTTATGTATTTTGGTTCGGTTTATCTAAAAACCGAAGCTTGGGAACAAAAATATGAATTGTTGTAATGCATGTATGAATTTTTAGTTTATAATCATGAATCTAAGTTAATATAAGTCATAAAAACACAAATTTTGGGTTGGATCATTCAAATAAAGAAGAAATATGTATTTTTGTAAAATTAGTGTTCTTGATAAAAATAGCATAATTTGGATGATCTTGATAAATTTATGATGTTTTGATAGGGAAAATGATATAAAAACAACCCAAAAATGATAATATATCAATATAAGACATTGCATGTTAATATAAAAGAATTTTAGTGAATTTTATGTAAAAACCCGTATGAACAAATGTTAGAACATGAAGAACAATTCTGGAAAATTTACAAGTCTTGGGTCCTAATTCGGGTGCCAATTCGGATGGCTGCTTTGGATCTTGTTTGGTCTGAAATTCAATTGTCCAAATTCGGATGATCCTAAATTCGGTCCCCATGTTTCAATTCGGATGATATACTTGGATTGGTCCTAATTCGGGTTAGCATTCGGTCCGAATCCGGTTGACCCATTTCAGATAGGTCCGAACCCGGGTGTTTGATCCGGATTGGTCCGAATTCGGATGACCATTCCGGATGGTCCGAATTTGATGGATCCGGATTCGAATTATTATTTTGATACTTTAAACATCACAAATAAAAGATACTCTATATATACAAAACCCATGAATTATATGATTAAAGATTTATGAAATGAGCAACATAACACATATTTATATATCTTTTGAGAATTCAAGAAACAAAGAAAATGAACAAAATAAGAGATAAGATATCATTTATCAGAATCAAGTCAGATAAAGAATTAGACTTAAAATGTTCTTGCTATGATTGATTTTTGGACAGGTTCAGTTAAATCCTGAACACAGATTTAAAGATATTGAAAGTGGGTCACTGATTAGAAAAGAAAAGCCAGAGATCCGATAGATCAAGATTAAAGATAAATCCTGGGATAACTCAGGTGGTGGATTATAAATCTGCTTGATAAAGACTACAGAACCAGTGAGTTATAGATATTCAGTTTTGCATGCTAGACTTCCGGTTGAGATATATTGTTGATGATAGATTATTTGACATTCATGAATGCTCAGCTGGATTGTGACCTGTGCACACCATGGTTCGGTGATGCCCTGTGGATAATGATAGCTATTTGACTTATCATTCCGCATGACATTGTGCTTATAATTCATTTCAGATATAGCTATGAGTTTATTGCTATCATGACCTTTATGACTTATCCTTTCATTATTACTCGTATCTTTGACATATTGATTCAGCTTAGTATTATTAGCCTTGTCGGTCTATTGTTCTAGACCATGCTACTTCACCAGTTCTATTGAACTTGGTATAGACACTCCGATGTTCCCCCATGAAGACCGCTGGTAGCTAGCCCAGCATAAGTGGATAGCTTCCACTAAAAGCGTGAGCGTGGGCTGAACATCATCCAATTCTATGAATTCTATGTCTCAATCATGAGTGGCTGTAGCGGCAGTCCAGACATATCATGCTTTGACCCATGATCCGCTTGATTTATGCATTTAATCTGAAAATCTATATTCTCACTAAGCTTTGCTTACAGTTGCTATTTGATCTTTTTATAGGAAAAGATAAAGGAAAGTCACTAGCTGGACCTAGTTCTTAGGTCTTACAAGATCAAGATTGAAGTATTCTATAGACCACTACTCAACAAACCCTTCGGTACTGATTGGCAGATGATAATTGTGGTGGTCTGGGTAGACTTGATTTGATTGTATGATGACATGAATTAGATTAGTCTGGTACCCTTTATAAGTTTAATTTGAAAACTGTAATCTGTACTAAAGTTGTATTAAACTTATCCTAATGTTTGTACTTGTAATCTGAAATTCCGCAACTTAAATTACTCTATCTTAGTTATGATTGATATCGTGTTGCATGATGTGGGACCTAGACTCTGAGGACTGCCCCGTAAGGGTAGGCCTTCACAGGATGGTATCAGAGCCCATAGTTTGAGTGAATCAAGTATTATGTGAGTAATACTTGGTCTCAAACTGAAGCAATACATATGTATCAATCATCTAGGTGGTTTGAACTGAGATAGGATGTACAGACTGTTAGGATGGGAAAAAGGGTACATAGATCTAAGTCTATAAACTGATAGTTAAATGATTTTAATTTTCAGTAAAGATGTCAGGATCAGGTGACATTCCCAACAACATGACCCCACAGCAAATGTTTGAAATGATGCAACAACTATTAGCCCAACATACTGAACAACAAAATAAGAATATGCAAGAACAGCTTCAGGCTAGAGATGAGGCCGAAGCAAAAAGACGTGCTGACAAAAAGAATAAGAGAAAAGATAAACAAATCCAGAGTAATGAATCTGATTCGGATAACTCTACCCCGAACGTCCAAATCGAGCAGCCGAAAGGCTGTAAGTTCAAGGATTTTAAAGCCAGCGGTGCCCTTAACTTCGAGGGTACAGTCAATCCAATTCAGGCGATGGATTGGATCAGTCACACTGAAGAAATCTTCAGAATCTCTGATTGTTTGGAGTCAAAGAAAGTGAGTTATGCATCTGCTCTGTTCGTGGGTGCTGCCCGTGCCTGGTGGAAGACCCAGAGAAGTATTTATGGCGAGGAGGTCATCCAGACTCTAGAATGGGACCAGTTTCTTGAAATGTTCAACGCGAAGTATTGTCCTGCTGACCAAAAAGACAAGATGGAGGTTCAACTGATGCAGTTAACCTAAGGCACTAAGACTGTAGACGAGTATGAGCATGAATTCTCACGGCTTTGTGGATATTCTTCATATCAGGTAGCTACTGAAGAAAGAAAGATGAACCGATTTCTTGGAGGACTTAACCCGAGATATCGACACCCAATTTATAATTCTTATCTCGAAATGGTTGAAGCGGCAAGGCAGATTGAGAGGGGATATTTAGAGTACGGCTATCAACTCTACGCTCCATCAACGAACCCGACATGTCCTTCTCCTCCAAAGAAGCAAAGATTTGGCAGATTCTTCAAGCCAAATAAATCTCAGACTCAGCAACCCTAGCAGTCTCAACAGTACAGTTCGCCACAGAAAGCTCAAGCTTATTCGCTTACAAATGAACCACGATTCTGCAAGAGATGCAGAAAATCGCATATGGGATTGTGTAATCCAGACGACGTCACGTGTTATGTGTGTAGCAGAATCGGCCATAGTAGAGAAGAGTGCCCCCAACGAGGTCTTGGTTGTGCTAAATGCGGAAAGCGTGGACACTTCATGTATCAGTGCCACAGTGGACAACGAGGTCAATCACAGTCATCAGCTGGAGGTTCTACCATGAAAAGCTCAGCTGCAACTCCAACTGTTAGGACCCGCGCCTTCCAAATAACGGCGGAGGAAGCGAAAGAAACCCCGGATGTGGTTACCGGTACGTTTTTACTAAATTCAATACCTGCGCGTGTGTTATTCGATTCCGATGCAAGCCGTTCATACATCTCAACTACTTTTGCGCAAAGATTATCTATGTTTCCTTCGAAGCTTCCTGTTATACTTGATATAGAGACAGCCAGTAACAATTACGTTATGGCTGATTCCGTTTACCGAAATTGCACATTACTTGTCAATCACGTTGTGTTCAACCTCGACCTTATCCCGATACCGTTAAAAGAGTTCGACGTCATCATCGGCATGGACTGGTTAACGAACAACGAGGCTACAATCGTCTGCACCCGCCGAATCATCCGAATCAAGACTTCAGACGGCCGAGTGTTAGAGATCAAAGGCGACAAGCGTAAAGGGGCTCATTGTTTTATATCGGTTGAGAAAGCGCGTAAGTATCTATCTAAGGGTCACGAATCTTATCTTTGTTATGTCTCGTCTGAATCCACCTCGGAAGCCAACAAGAAATATGTATCTGATATTCCAATCGTCTGTGAGTTCCCAGACGTATTCCCTGATGACATTTCTGGAGTGCCATCAGAACGACAAGTTGAATTCGGGATTGACTTAGTTCTTGGTGCGGCTCCCATCACTAAAGCCCCCTACAGACTTGCTCCTGCAGAAATGCAGGAAATGTCAAAGCAATTGCAAGATCTGTTAGAGAAGGGATTTATCCGACCGAGTTCATCTCCGTGGGGTGCACCTGTCTTATTCGTTAAAAAGAAAGACGGAACTCTCCGAATGTGCATCGACTATCGTGAGTTGAACAAAGTCACAATCAAAAATAAGTATCCTCTGCCCAGAATTGATGATCTATTTGATCAGCTACAAGGAGCCAGCTACTTCTCAAAAATCGATCTTCGTTCTGGGTATCATCAGCTGAAAGTTAAAGATGAGGATATTCCAAAGACAGCCTTCCGAACAAGATATGGTCATTACGAATTTCTCGTAATGCCTTTCGGTTTAACGAATGCACCAGCTGCGTTCATGGATCTCATGAATCGCGTGTGCAGACCAATGCTGGATAAGTCAGTTATCGTATTCATAGACGATATTCTGATTTACACCAAAACGGAGGTTGATCATGTTGTTCATCTACGTTAATTGCTAGAGTTATTGAGAAATGAAAGACTCTATGCAAAATTCTCAAAGTGTGAGTTTTGGCTCAGACAGATTCAATTCCTTGGCCATGTTGTATCTGGCGAAGGCATCTCCGTTGATCCGTCCAAAGTCGAGGCTGTTCAGAAGTGGCAAACGCCTCGTAATGCCTCCGAAATCAGAAGTTTCCTTGGATTGGCTGGTTACTACCGGCGATTCATTAAGGACTTCTCGAAGATTGTTGTACCTCTCACGATGCTAACACGAAAGAATACACCTTTCGTATGGGCAGATAAACAACAAGAGGCATTTGAAACTTTAAAGCAGAAACTCATTCAAGCGCCAATCCTAGCCTTACCAGAGGGCAATGATGACTTCGTCGTTTATAGCGATGCATCTGGTACAGGTTTAGGTTGTGTCCTCATGCAAAGGGGAAAAGTCATTGCCTACGCTTCAAGGCAATTGAAGGATTACGAGAAAAGTGCACCAACTCATGATCTTGTGTTGGCTGCTGTTACCTTTGCATTAAAAATTTGGCGGCATTATCTTTATGGGACTCGGTGTCAGCTTTACACCGACCATAAAAGCCTTAAACATCTCTTTACTCAAAAGGATCTGAAAATGAAACAGCGTCGGTCCTTGGAGCTTATCAAGGACTATGATTGCGAGATCCTATATCATCCCGGCAAAGCCAATGTGGTCGCGGATGCATTGAGTAGAAAAGTCTATCCGAAAAAGTGTTGCTATGCCCTGACTCCGACTGTATTCTCTTCTGATCTCATCAAAGACATTAAATTTGCTCAAGTTGAAGCATTGAAAGAAGAAAACATCTGTTCTGAAAATCTCAAAGGGCAACTTCAATTTCTGTCTATGAATCATTTGGGACTTCAATGTCTCAAGGGAAACCGAATCTGGATTCTTAAATATGGCTCTATTCGCAACACTCTTGTATCTGAAGCCCATCAGTCCAAGTTATCCATTCATCCTGGCAGCTCAAAGATGTATTTCGATCTGAAAGCTGATTATTGGTGGCCAGGAATGAAGAAAGACATCGGTCAATTCGTTGAAAGCTGCATAGTATGTCAAATGGTTAAGGCAGAACACCAGAAGCCCTTCGGGGATATGCAACCACTGCCAGTTCCTGAGTGGAAGTGGGAGCATATAACCATGGACTTTGTCACGAAATTGCCAAAGACCAAGAGACAACACGACTCCATCTGGGTAGTCGTGGATCGATTAACGAAGTCAGCACATTTCATACCGATGAAAGAGACATACTCACTTGATAGATTAGCACAGATGTATATCACCGAGATTATTTCACGTCACGGTGTGCCAAAATCTATCGTCTCTGATCGTGATAGTCGTTTCACTTCGAGATTTTGGAAAGTACTGCAAGACGGGATGGGTACTCGAATCTCTATGAGTACAGCTTATCACCCTAGTGCAGATGGCCAAAGTGAACGCACTATCTTGACTCTTGAAGATATGCTCCGTGCCTGCGTTCTTGATCTGGGTGGTAACTGGGATGACCATTTACCCTTGGTCGAATTCTCATACAACAACAGTTATCATTCCACGATTAAGATGGTTCCTTTTGAAGCTTAATATGGACGAAAGTGCAGAACTCCCACCTGTTGGCGCGAAACAGGTGAATCGCCTTTAGCAGGTCCGGCCCTTCTACAGTTGACTCATGAGAAGATTCAACTTGTCAGAAGGAATATTCTTGAAGCTCAAAGCAGGCAGAAGTCATATTACGACAATCGGCATAGATCAATAAGTTTTGCGGTTAACGATTGGGTGATGCTGAAAGTATCTCCAATGAAGAATGTGGTCCGGTTCATAAAGAGGAACAAGCTAGCTCCGAGATTTATTGGCCCGTTCAAGATCATTGAAAAGGTAGGGAACCAATCTTACCGTCTTGAACTGCCAACTGACTTAGCGGGAATACATCTTGTATTCCATGTTAGTCATCTACGAAAGAGCTTAGCCGAAGAAAGAGAAGTGCAGATACCACATGTTAATCTGCAAATTGATGAAAAGCTTCGAGTGGTTGAAGAGCCGGAAGGTATTCTGGATTTGAAGACCAAAAAGCTACGCAATAAAGAGATACAGATGGTGCTCGTCCAGTTGAAACACCACAAGGGTTCGCATCAGTCTTGGGAATCTAAAGATGTCATGAAAGCTACCTATCCAAGTCTGTTCGAACATAGCTAACTTCGAGGACGAAGTATGCGTGGTGGAGCCCATTCTGTAACAACCTAGCTTTTTACTTAACTTAAATTTCTGTTTTGATTCAATAATGTAATTTTTATTACATTATTTGCATTGTAGTTTTAATTAAGTAATAAAAAATATTTAATTAAGATAAATTATACTAGTGACAATAAATTATAGATGGAATTTTTAATTAAAAAGAATTTGATGTTGAGGGACTAATAGTGACAATTTCATAAAGTATAAAAATAAAAAGACATAAAGTCTTTTAAATTCTCATTATCTCACAATTAAGAAATCATACTCTCTCTCTTTTCTCTCTCACTAACCTACGGCTCTCCCAAATATCCATCAAAAATCCATAACTCTGCATTAAATTGATGAATTAAAGACAACTAAATGTTATAAAGATCATCAAACACCATCAAATGACAACATTCAAGGTAATTTTTAGTTTAATTTTGAAGTTTTATGTATTTTGGTTCGGTTTATCTAAAAACCGAAGCTTGGGAACAAAAATATGGATTGTTGTAATGCATGTATGAATTTTTAGTTTATAATCATAAATCTAAGTTAATAGAAGTCATAAAAACACAAATTTTGGGTTGGATCATTCAAATAAAGAAGAAATATGTATTTTTGTAAAATTAGTGTTCTTGATAAAAAATAGCATAATTTGGATGATCTTGATAAATTTATGATGTTTTGATAGGGAAAATGATATAAAAACAACCCAAAAATGATAATATATCAATATAAGACATTGCATGTTAATATAAATGAATTTTAGTGAATTTTATGTAAAAACCCGTATGAACAAATGTTAGAACATGAAGAACAATTCTGGAAAAATTTACAAGTCTTGGGTCCGAATTCGGATGACCCGAATTCGGATGAAGACTAATTCGGGTGCCAATTCGAATGGCTGCTTCGGATCTTGTTTGGTCCGAAATTCAATTGTCCAAATTCGGATGATCCTAAATTCAGTCCCCATGTTTCAATTCGGATGATATACTTGGATTGGTCCTAATCCGGGTTAGCATTCGGTCCGAATCCGGTTGACCCATTTCAGATAGGTCCGAACCCGGGTGTCTGATCCGGATTGGTCCGAATTCGGATGACCATTCCGGATGGTCCGAATTTGATGGATCCGGATTCGAATTATTATTTTGATACTTTAAACATCACAAATAAAAGATACTCTATAAATACAAAACCCATGAATTATATGATTAAAGATTTATGAAATGAGCAACATAACACATATTTATATATCTTTTGAGAATTCAAGAAACAAAGAAAATGAACAAAATAAGAGATAAGATATCATTTATCAGAATCAAGTCAGATAAAGAATTAGACTTAAAATGTTCTTGTTATGATTGATTTTTGGACAGGTTCAGTTAAATCCTGAACACAGATTTAAAGATATTGAAAGTGGGTCACTGATTAGAAAAGAAAAGCCAGAGATCAGATAGATCAAGATTAAAGATAAATCCTGGGATAACTCAGGTGGTGGACTATAAATCTGCTTGATAAAGACTACAGAACCAGTGAGTTATAGATATTCAGTTTTGCATGCTAGACTTCCGGTTGAGATATATTGTTGATGATAGATTATTTGACATTCATGAATGCTCAGCTGGATTGTGACATGTGCACACCATGGTTCGGTGATGCCCTGTGGATCATGATAGCTATTTGACTTATCATTCCGCATGACATTGTACTTATAATTCATTTCAGATATAGCTATGAGTTTATTGCTATCATGACCTTGATGACTTATCCTTTCATTATTACTCGTATCTTTGACATATTGATTCAGCTTAGTATGATTAGCCTTGTCGGTCTATTGTTCTAGACCATGCTACTTCACCAGTTCTATTGAACTTGGTATAGACACTCCGATGTTCCCCCATGAAGACCGCTGGTAGCTAGCCCAGCATAAGTGGATAGCTTCCACTAAAAGCGTGAGCGTGGGCTGAACATCATCCAATTCTATGAATTCTATGTCTCAATCATGAGTGGCTGTAGCGGCAGTCCAGACATATCACGCTTTGACCCATGATCCGCTTGATTTATGCATGTAATCTGAAAATCTATATTCTCACTAAGCTTTGCTTACAGTTGCTATTTGATCTTTTTACAGGCAAAGATAAAGGAAAGTCACTAGCTGGACCTAGTTCTTAGGTCTTACAAGATCAAGATTGAAGTATTCTATAGAGCACTACTCAACAAACCCTTCGGTACTGATTGGCAGATGATAACTATGGTGGTCTGGGTAGACTTGATTTGATTGTATGATGACATGAATTAGATTAGTCTGGTACCCTTTATAAGTTTAATTTTAAAACTGTAAATCTGTACTAAAGTTGTATTAAACTTATCCTAATGTTTGTACTTGTAATCTGAAATTCCGCAACTTAAATTACTCTATCTTAGTTATGATTGATATCGTGTTGCATGATGTGGGACCTAGACTCTGAGGACTGCCCCGTAAGGGTAGGTCTTCACAATCCAAATTTCTGGTGATATAGAAATTCGAATGGAAAGATTCATGAAATTAAAAACTAAGTATGAAACTAAAATGTGGTGTGTGGGAGCCGAAATTCGGATGGATCCGAATTTCGGGTGATATGAACTATTTTGAACACTTAGAAATTAAACATGAATGTTACAAATTTTGGATGAGAACCGAAATTCGTGCGGACCCGAATTTCGGGTGGTCCGAGATAATTACTTAGTTGAATGAAAAATTATAAATGATATTATATGGGGACATCCGAAATTCGGGTGAACTGAAATTCGGGTGAACCATTTTTCTAAGTGTTGTCCTATGATCCGAATTTCGGATGGATCATAAATTCGGATGGGTCCAGGAAGTGAAACACTTAAACTGAAAAGTCTTCCGAATTTTGGATGGATCCGAAATTCGGATGTATCCGAGTTTTGGACTTAGTCAAAGTAGCAGTTAATGTGTTCATACACATGAAAACGTGAACAGTTCTAATAATTCATAAAAAATGCATGAAAATGCAGATCCTAATGCTAAAAGTGATAAGGAACATTTTATTTTACTACACTAACCTTAAAACACACTGACAAAGGTTACTTGGTAGTAGATTGTCACGAAAATGCAAGAAAAACGGTGGAAAATGACTGAAAAATGAGCTTGAATGCTTGGAATCTGACGGTAATGGCGGTGGGGGGATCGTTTGGGCGTCGGAGAGATATATATATATAGAGAGAGAGAGAGAGAGTGGAAGAAGAAACGATTTCTTAGTGAGGAAGAAATAAAAATCCCGCCTATTTAAATAGGCGGGTCGGGTCGGTTTGATGGGATCCGCGTGATTTTCCTTTTAAATGAGCCAAACTCAACCGATTTTAACACAAAAAGAAAATGGGCTTAATTATTTATGACTAAAAAGTAAACAAAATAGAATGAGGAAGAGCACAAAAAAAAATCTTTTTGTATTTTCTATTAAAAAAATACTAAGACATAATTAAAGTTAATTAGACTCAACAAAATAACTAAACTCATCATAATTTTAATTATCCTACAAACTAAGACTTAACTAAATAAAAGAAAATGAAACAAGATAAAAAAAATATTTTTGAGTTTTTCTACTAAACAAACAAAACACAAAAAAAATAATAATAATAACAAAGACATAAACAAATTTTTTTTTTGTTTTTGATAAGTTAAAACAGGTAAACATACTACATAAAACATAAAATCTTTTTGTGTTTTTCTGAGAGATTACTTAAAAATAAAATTAAAATTATCCTAAGAATAAAATACGAAAAAATAAAAACTAAACTAAAGTACACTAAACATCCTGATTTGACTCCCCTCAATTAAACAATTATCCTTTTAAATCAAAGCCATAGAACCTTTTAACCCTTTTGAATTCAGACAAACCTGGATATAATCAGCGCCCCACTCAACTTTGAACAATTCACATAGTAACATTCAGGATCATTAATCATTAAAAATATACATAGATAAAGAAATATTGAACTTAATTTTGTGACACAGCCTTCAAATTTAAATAATAGATATTTTCTAAATAAAGGAATTTCAAACACTTTTATGATTGAAATAGAATTATTTAGAAAATGTCTGGAATTTAACTAGTAGGTTGATTCAACATGCCGATATGAGATACTAAAAACTAAAAACGAGGTTCGTCTAAAGCCTTAGTAAAAAATATCAGCAAGTTGGAATTCTGTGCCTACAAAATAAAGTTCGATTATTCCTTTTTCTATGTGATCTTTAATGAAATGATAACTGATGTCTATGTGTTTCGTTTGTGAGTGCTTCACGGGATTGCAAGAAATAGCAATTACGCTTCTAGAATCACAATAAATTGGGATGTTGGTGAGTGAAAATCCATAATCATGTAACTGTGTTCTCATCCACAACACTTGAGAGCAACAGCTTGCAGCTGCTACATACTCAGCTTTTGCTATGGATGTGGAGACACAGATCTGCTTTTTGGAAGACCAACTCACCGGTCTGTCACCCATAAACTGAATTCCGCCTGAAGTGCTTTTCCTATCGACTCTACAATTTGCAAAATCAGCATCTGAAAATGCGGTAAGATCAAAATTGGTTCCCTTTGGATACCATAGACCAAGATCGGGTGTACCCTTAAGATAACGGAAAATGCGTTTTACCACAGTTAGGTGTGATTCTTTTGGGTCGGCCTGAAAGCGAGCACAAAGACATGTTGAAAACATTATTTCTGGTCTACTAGTCGTAAGATAGAGTAGAGAACCAATCATACCTCTATAAGTTGTATTGTCGACACTTTTCCCGGCAGGATCAGTGTCTAACTTACAATTTGAAGCCATGGGAGTTGCGATACTCATGCAAGGGTCTAACTTATACTTCTTGAGAATGTCAAGAGTATATTTCGACTGGTTCACAAATATCCCATTTTCAAGTTGTTTGACTTCTAATCCGAGGAAAAAGTTCATTACCCCCATCATACTCATCTCAAACCTGGACTCCATTAGGGATGAGAAATCCTTACAAAAGTTATGGTCAGTAGATCCAAATATAATATCATCAACATATATTTGGAATAGCATTATGTGTTGGCCTTCCCTTTTAGTGAACAATGTTGTGTCCACCACACATTTGCTGAAACCAGCGGAGATAAGAAAGTTAGAAAGGCTGTCATACCATGCTCGAGGTGCTTGTTTCAAACCATAGAGGGCTTTATCTAGCACATATACATGGTCTGGTTTATGTGCATCAACAAATCCTTGTGGTTGTTCAACGTACACCTCTTCGTTGAGTTCACCATTCACGAAGGCTATCTTGACGTCCATTTAGTACACCTTGAAGTCTTTGTGTGCCGCGTATGCCAAGAAGATTCTGATTGCTTCAATCCGTGCAACTGGAGCGAAGGTCTCGTCATAATCTATTCCTTCTTGCTGACGGTAGCCTTTGGCGACCAGTCTTGCTTTATTTCTTACCACGATGCCGCTTTCGTCTCGTTTATTCTTAAAGATCCACTTTGTTCCGATTATGGTTCGGTCCTTTGGGTTGGGAACTAACCGTCATACTGTGAGCTGTTCGAACTGGTTGAGTTCTTCTTGCATTGCTACAATCCGGTCTGGGTATTTCAATGTTTCATCCACACGAGCAGGCTCTATCATGCAAAGGAATGATGCAAAGAGACATTCATTAGCAGATGCCCTTTGAGTTTGAACCCCGGTAGATATATCACCAATGATTTGATCAGTTGGGTGACTCCGAGTCCATTTCGTCTCGTGTGGAAGGGGTGAACGTGTGTGAATTTCAGTGGTGAGTGTGGGGATGGATGATGAGTTATGGTCGATGGTTTCGAATGAAGGTACCACTAGTTCCGGTACAGGTTCGGCTTGATCTGCTAGAGGGATAATGTTTGGAACTATGTGTGAGGGCATTACAGGAGTGGATTCAACTGGAGATGTGTCTGTGGATGAAGTGAAAGGTGTAGGATATAAAGTGAAAGGAGGATCAGATGGTGTTTGTTGAGCAGTTGAATCGTTGGATGTGTTAACTACAGAAGAAGAAACAGGAAAAGGATTAGCACTAGAACCAAAAAATTCTACATAAAATGGATCAAATAAATTAACTAAGTCAAAAGAAGAAAAATTAGAAGATTGTGATGAGTCTCCAGGCATTTGTGTAATGCGGGGTCCTGATTGGTCAACTTCATGAGCCAGTTCAGCCATTTCATCGAATGTGACATGCACACTCTCATTGACTATCCTGGTGCAAGTGTTGTATGCGCGATATGCCTTCGAATTGGATGAGTATCCAATGAAGATCGCTTAATCCGCCTTCTCGTTGAATTTTGCCAAGGTTGTCCTTGTCATTTAGCACGTAACACCTGCAACCAAATACACGTAAGTACTTGATGAAAGGAACTTTATTCAAAAAGAGTTGGTAAGGAGTTTTATTAAAGTTCTTATGAATTATAGAGTGATTTTGCGTGTAGCAAGCTGTTGACACGGCTTCGGCCCACAAGAACGGAGGTAACTTTGAGTATGTCAGCATTGTGCGAGCAGCTTCCACGAGGGTACGGTTACACCTCTCAACGATTCTATTTTGTTGAGGTGTTCTAGCAGCTGAAAACTAATGATCAATACCTTTGGATCGAAGGAAGCTCTCAACTACCGAGTTCTTGAATTCCGTGTCATTGTAAGATCGGATTGATTGTACAGACAGCTGCTGTTGGGTTTCGACACTCTTAATGAAGTCTATGATTTCTTGAGCTGTCTCATCCTTGGATCGCAAGAATTTAACCCAGGTATATCGCGAATAGTCATCAAAGATAACCAACACGTATCGTTTCCCGTTTATGCTTTGTGTTCGCATGGGACCACACAAATCCATATGAAGTAACTCCAACACTCTCTATGATGATGGTTCGGGTTTTGGCTTGTGAGATGATCTTTTCATCTTTCCTTTCTCACACGCTCCACACAAATGATCCTTTTCATAACGAAGTTCTGGGAGTCCCTTAACCAGTTGTTTCGAAGCCAGCTTGTTTATACTGTCGAAGTTCAGATGGGATAACCTTCGGTGCCATAACCAAGAGTCTTTTGACGAGGATTTTGATAATAGGCAGATGTTATCCTTGACCATAAGTTTGGCTACGTCTATGGTGTAAATGTTTGAGTTTCGGGAACCGGTTAAAATCTCTTTTCCATCAATGCCCTTAACACTACAGTTCTTAGCCCTAAACGTGACCTCTAGCCCTTTATCGCAGAGTTGTCCTATGCTAAATAGGTTGTGTGATAACCCCTCAACATAGTCAACATCCTTGATGACTAGATTATTTAAGACTAAATCCCCGCATGCTTTGATTTGAGCATGATTGTTGTTACCGAACTTTACTATCCCACAATACTGTTCTACAATGTTAGACAGCAACTCTCTCCTCCCAGTCATGTGTTTTGAGCAACCCGAATCCATATACCAGATGGATTTTGCCTGTAAAAAAATTCATACAATGAAAATCTATGGGCATTAAATAAATCCATCGGAAACTAATGTGCAAACCGTGTTCTGAACCGAGTTGTTCAAAAAACATGAAGAGTTTGGACCAGGTCCTTAGCTGAGTGCACAGAAGCCAAACATGTTGGTTTAAGAACAGTCGACAAGCATAAGAACGGGTCCTATTCTAAGATAACTACAAGTCAATTCATTGAAGTGCGGGTCTTGATCTGAAGTAACCAACAACCATCTGCATTAAAATCACACAACTTTGGGTACCCATCTTAGGATGGGTCCCTTTGGGTTAGGTGTTCCAGGTGTATATGGCACGTTTACAGTCTTAGGAACCCATATTGCAGTTATGTGTGGACGACATTGATAGATGCAATTTACATTAATGTTTTCATGCTTAATTTACATGTAAATGCATCTCTTTTGTAGAATATAAGCAACTTTCATAAGTATTTTGTTTGTATTAGGTGATGGAAGCAAATGGCTAAAAGTGGTGTTGTTTGGAGTGAAAAGGATGGAAAAGAAGCACTGGATCAATCTGCCAAAAGGTGATCAATCTATCTGAGATCAGAAGGTTTTCAAAAGAATGTCAGAGCTTCAGCAGACTAATCCGCCCAAAACCCCATCAGTCTGTTCGAACGAAATCTTTCAAAAAGAATGGATAAACATCAATTGATTCTGTTAGGGTTTGAAGAAATCTATAAATAGGGAGGCCATAGAACGTCCAAAACACATCTCACACACATCCAAGGCCCCTCTTTCACCTCCATCATTCGCCGGAACTTCGTTTAACACCGAATCTACGCCAAGATCACTTCCGCTTTAACCATTCGACAATCCAATGCCTTGATAATCTCTTCACCAATCAAGATGCAATCTTTGAAGGCTATGGAGGGCTAATCTCATCACGGTTACTTCTAGGGATAATCCATAGTGAAGTTTTTATATTTTGTTAAGTAGTTTTGTTATATAACATTGATACATTCTATATGGTTTTCATTAGTTAATCATGTGTTTGTGTTTTTGTGTTCATGCTTATATTGTTGATTATCGTAAGACGAATTATTGCAATCATATCGTTCATGCCGAGCTCATACTAGAATAGGAGTTAAGACGAGCGATGATGAAAACATACTTCGTGCCCAAGATATATTAATAATATTGCAAATATGTCATGTCTATGTGATCTTGAGTATAACCTAATGAAAGATAGAAATAATTACTTTTCTATGTGATAAAACCCAGAAGTAATCCATCCATTCATATACTCACAACCTAAGTGTTTGGTGTTATTGTGTTCCGAAGTCTTTCTAGTTAGTGATTCTTGTTTCGTTTAAGTTTGGATTTAATTATTAATGTTCATTGTTAAGTTTCATTATTCGCTCAAGTAAAGTATTTAGATTTGTGTTTTCGCTGCAACTATAACCACATGTTCCTCGTGGATACGATCCCTCTTATCCTAACTACTTAGGTTATCTGGAGTTTATTTTTGACGAGTTGACGACATCTCGATCAAATTTTTGGCGCCGTTGCCGGGGAACTAGTGCGCTTATAGGAAAGCGATTTTGTTTGTTTTAATTTTTCTAGTATTAAATTAAAAAATACAAAAATATTAGTTTTTATCTTTCTTAGAATTAGTTTACTTGCTTTTGTTTGCTATCTTCTGTTTGTTTTCAGGGTATAAATCTTTGCATGCACACACGTCATTGTGGACGTGATTCCCTACTACAATATGCACCAGAGTTAGAGAGAACAGTTTGTAGTATTCATAAATCATTGAGAGAGCAAGGAGATTCTAAAAAGAAGCGACAAGGACCATTATTCCCTGAAGAAAAGCCTCTGGAGGAAGGAACATCAACTAGTGTTAGAATGGGAGATCGAAACGATAATGTAGTAGGTCCTCAAGGACGTCCAGTTGCATCTTATTTCCAGCCGGATACTTATGATGATCCGTCACCCATAGTTTGCCCAGAAGGAGATAATCTAACAATAGATATTCGACCCCAATTTGTGAGCAACTTACCAATCTATAGGGGTACTGCTAGTGAAGAGCCATATCAAGACCTCTATGAATTTCTCAGAATGTGCAATCTTAATCAAATTAGAGGTATGACAAGGAACGATTTAAGGTTACGTCGTTTTCCTTTTTCTTTAAAAGATAGAGCAAGTCAATGGTTTGCATCGCTTCCCGCGGGTAGCATTACTACGTGGGCAGTAAGCTTAAAAGCTTTCCCGTGTAACTACCAGACCAGGACCTGGATGAATTTAGTCCTTAATGTGTCCAGCATAACACCTTCTTAAAGCCACTCGCGGCATACTGAAAGCATTCGTTTTAGCCTCCCGATTTAGTCTCCCTAACGGTTGACCTTAGTCTCGCTCCTCAGCTCGACGGTTGTATGATATGCAAAAACAATTTCTACATGAGTACTATCCCATCAGTAAAACTAGTGAGATTCGAAAACAAATTAATGATTTTTCACAATTACCCGGCGAAGAATTTCATGAAGCATTTGATCGTCTCAAAGAAATGCTACGATCATGCCCGCATCATGCTATTCCTCGTTGGCAATTAGTGAAAACGTTTTTTGATAGGGTAGATGTCTTTAGCAGACAAATGATTAATGCTGCTAGTGGAGGTGGCTTCTTAAGTCGAGAGGGTGAGGATGCTTGGAGGTTGTTAGAAACGTTGTATGAGGATTTAAAAACTCAATCCTCATCCACTCGACAGAAGCCTGCTGCCACACTTCATGCTGCTTCAGGGTTAGATCTAAATTGGAAAAATGAAGTTAATACATCTATATCCGATACTCATAAGAAGCTTGACTTCATAATTTAAAGTTTTGGGAAAGGTAGTGTTTCTGTCTTGCAGGTACAAAGTCGTGCTCATTATGTGGAGACCCGTCTCACAAAGGGGATGATTGTCTTCAATTCAATGCTCCATTGAATGAACAAGTCAACGAGGCACAAGAATTTCAGCGAAAGTATGATCCATACTCTAATACCTATAATCTAGGTTCGAGAGATCATCCAAAATTTCGTTGGAAGATTGATGATCATTATAATGCTAAGCAACGATACGATGGGAGTGGTTCCGCTAATCAAAACCGACAGCAATATCAGCTAAGGCCACAACAATAGTTTCATGGCCAGAGTTCAGATCAAAGCGGAATCAAGGTAGAGGAGATGAGAATAGTACTGATCAAAAGCTTGATAAGATCATGGAGTTCTTAACATCCCTTGATAAGAAGACGACCCAAACACATCAAGAAACTAGTGCAAATTCCAAATCTATTGCAGCAATGGAGAAGCAAATGGGTCAACTGGCATAGAAACTGAATAAAAGGGATGAGGGAAGCCTTCCGAGCACCACAACAGTGAACCCTTCACATCAGCGAGCCGGTAAGGAACAACTGAATGAGGTAATCACTTTACGTAGCGGTAAAAAGTGGATAACAAGGTACGTATGCCTAGTCCTAATGATACTGATGATGATTGTGAAGTAGTATATGAAGAACCTAAGCCTACAGAAAAACAAGATAAAAAGAAGGACAAATAATGTGATAAATTGGCACCTAAAGTTGGGGAGGGGGGTACAAGTTCTTCTCTAGTACCCTTCCCTTTAGCTTTAGAAAAACCAGCTTCCTTTCCATTCGGGAAGAAAGGACCAATGGCTGAAGATATGTGGGAAATATTCAATCAAGTTAAAGTTAATATTCTCCTTATAAAATTGATACAGCAAGTTCCGTCATATGCTAAATTTTTAAAAGATTTATGCATTCAAAGGTACAAACTTCAAGCTTCAATGCCGAAAAAAATTGAATTAACGGAACATGCTAGTGCCATTTTATTGAATTCTCTGCCACCTAAACTCAAAGATCCTGGAACGCCTTTGATATCAATCACAATGGGAAACATTCAAATAAAAAAGGTGCTTCTTGATTTAGGAGCTAGTGTAAATATACTCCCAGGGAATGTGTTTGATAGATATGATCTTGGTATGCTACAACAAACTGATGTGATCTTATAGTTAGCAGACAGATCTACTAAAATTCCAAGGGGTGTGTTGGCTGATGTGATTGTTAAAGTATATGATTTTTATTATCCTGTTGACTTCTTCGTTTTAGATACAGAGACTACAGTTAAAGATTGTCAACCTACAATCGTCTCAGGTCGCCCTTTTCCTAGCAACAGTGAATGCACAAATTAATTGTCGATTAGGGGCCATGGACATCACTTTTGGTAATAGGAAGATGAGGTTAGATGTCTTTAATTCTTTTATTAATGCACAAATGGAAAGTGAGTTTTATATGGTAGATACTGTTGATGATATTGTGCACACATTCACTCAACTTCAATCCACCACTGAAACCATCTCTGGAGGATCCTCCTAACTCGGAACTCAAAACTCTCCCTTCTCATCTTAAGTATGCTTTCCTTGGACCGCATTCAACCATACCTGTTATAATTTCTTCTGATCTTACAGGACCACAGGAAGAGGAGCTAATGAAGGTGCTTTCAAAGCACAAAGCAGCAGTTGGATGGACCATTGCGGACCTCAAGGAATTAGTACAGCACTCTGCATGCATAGGATTTTGACAGAGCCTGATGCGAAACCATCGCGTGAGGCACAACGAAGATTGAACCCGAATTTACGAGAGGTGGTCAAGAAAGAGGTATTAAAGTGGCTTGATGCAGGCATCATATATCCGATCTCGGATAGTGCTTGGGTTAGCCCAACACAAACGGTACCTAAGAAGTCAGGTATCACAGTTGTAGAGACTGATAGCGGGGAACAGATTACCACTCGGCCATTAACCAGTTGGCAAGTGTGTATCGATTACAGGAAGTTAAATTCTGCTACATTAAAAGATCACTTTCCCCTTCCGTTCATACACCAAATTATTGAGAAGCTATCAGGTCAGAAATTTTATTGCTTTCTTGATGGATACTCTGGATACAATCAAATTGCTATCCATCCAGAGAACCAAGAAAAAACGACATTTACATGTCCTTATGGCACATTCGCATTCCGAAGAATGCCATTTGGATTATGTAATGCTCCCGCAACCTTTCAAAGATGTATGATGAGTATTTTTTTCAGATCTGGTGGGAGTGTTGTTAGAAATTTTTATGGATGCTTTTCCATTTTTGGGGAATCATTTGATGTTTGTCTAGAACAACTAGAGAAGGTTTTAAAACGTTGCACAGAAACTAATCTAGTATTGAGCTGGTAAAAAAGCCATTTTATGGTTAAAGAAGGGATTGTACTTGGTCACCTAGTTTCTGAGAGGGGATTTGAAGTTGATCGAGCCAAAGTACAAATCATATCCACCCTTCCTCCTCCCACTACGGTGAAAAGTGTTCGCTCTTTCTTGGGACATGCAGGATTTTACAGCCGTTTTATAAAGAACTTTAGTGCTATATAAGCCATTATGTAATTTATTATTAAAAGATGCACCTTTTTCATTTGATGACTCATGTTTGCAGGCTTTTAATGAACTAAAGTCGAAGCTTACAGAATCCCCTATTTTACATTCACCAGAGTGGTCGCAGCCGTTTGAAATAATGTGCGACGCAAGCGATTACGCGGTAGGGGCTGTTCTAGGGCAACGGGTGAATAAAAAACTTGTTGTAATTTACTATGCAAGTAAGGTCTTTTCGGATGCACAGTTGAATTACACCATGACAGAAAAAGAGTTACTTGCAGTAGTCTGCCTTAGACAAGTTTCGATCTTCGTTTGGGGTGCTAAAGTAATCATTTATTCAGACCATAGTGCCTTAAGATATCTACTTGAGAAGAAAGATGCCAAGCCTCGTCTAATTAGATGGATTTTGCTACTTCAAGAGTTTGATTTAGAGAGTTGCGACAAGAAAGGCTCTGAAAATGTGGTTGTAGATCACTTATCACGTCTCCCTGTTCATATCAATGATCCAACTGAAGTCATACACGAGCACACAACAAAGGAATTTCTTCGCTGCAGGGAAAATTCCATAGTATGCTAACATTGTGAATTTCTTCGCTGCAAGGAAAATTCCCGAGCATTGAAGCACACAACAAAGGAAGTTCTTTTACTCACAGTTGAAATAGTACATTTGGGAAGAACCAGATCTGTTCAAAATTGGACCAGATCAGATAATTAGGAGATGTGTTCCAGATCACGAGCATCATAGTATCCTTTCTCATTGTCATACATTTGCATGTGGAGGTTATTTTAGTGCTAAGAAAACGGGGCATAAAATTTTGATATCCGGGTTCTTTTGGCCCTCTATATCTAAAGATGCTCATATTTTTGTTCAAGCATGTACACGATGCCAACAGATAGGGGGGATTTCAAGGAAAGATGAAATGCCAATGAACCCAATTTTGTAGTAGAAATATTTGACGTATGGGGCATCAATTTCATGGGACCATTCCCTACCTCGTTTGGCTTCGTGTACATATTAGTGGCTATAGATTATGTGTCAAAATGGATAGAAGCCGAGGCCACTAGAACAAATGATCATAGTGTGGTTTGTAAATTTGTAAAAAAGAACATATTTTCAAGGCACGGGATTCCCAAAGCTATCATTAGTGATGGAGGATCCCATTTCAAGTACTGGCAATTTGGAAAGTTACTTAAGCACTACGGGGTCAACCATCAAATAGCCACTCCTTACCACCCACAAACTAGCGGTCAGGTTGAGGTGTCGAATAGGGAAATTAAATGAATTTCAGAAAAAACGGTTCGCCCTGATCGCAAAGATTGGTCTACGCGACTGGACGATGCATTATGGGCGTATCGTACGGCTTTCAAAACCCCTATTGGCATGTCACCATATCGCTTAGTTTATGGAAAGGCATGTCATTTACCTGTTGTATTGGAACATCGGGCCATGTGGGCTATCAAACAGGTAAACATGAATCTTGATGAAGCTAGTGCTGAAAGAAAGTTGCAATTATCAAAACTCGAGGCATTAAGTTTCATTATTGGCTCAAGTAAAGTATTTAGATTGTGTTTTCGCTGCAACTATAACTACATGTTCCTCGTGGATACGATCCCTCGTATCCTAACTACTTAGGTTATTTGGAGTTTATTTTTGACGAGTTGACGACATCTTGATCATACATGCAGAGCCTTTTGGAATCCATTTATGTTTGGATTTAATAGGCTTTGGAACCTTAGGCGATAAATTGCCTTTGGTTTTGGATGATTTGAAACCTGCTTTACATTTCCATGATACGGCACGAATTTATTCAAGTTTTGTTGTGACCAATGATGCAATATTTTCTATTTTCTTTTTACGAATTCTTTTTGCATGATACGGCACGAATTTATTCATTTCAGGCACTTGACGTCTAAAACGAGTTGGACATAATTTAAACAAATCCCCAAATGAATATTTTAAGCAAGAAACAGAATTCGGAACATCATTACAAACATTGTTTTCAGAGATTACATGCATCCTATCTCTAGAAACAAAATCAACTTGCATTGCAGCCTTCTTCACAAAGAAACTTGAAAAGTCTTGCATGGTTGTTTTGGCACTCTTCTCACATGATCTGTAGGAACAAAACGATGAGATTCACTACGTTTGGAAGACTTAGACTTGGAGTAATTTTGCTTGGTGAGTGGGTTTCTTGGAAGACTTAGATTGACTCTGAGTCTTCTTTGAAACCTTAGCTTTAGAAGATTTTGAGCACTCACCTTCACAAATGACAGATGGAGCTTCAATCTTGGCTTTACCTTTTTCAGATGATCCAAGAGGGACTTTGGTAGGATGAGAAACTTTTGAGTCATTTAAGTGAGAAATTACACTTTCTGAAACCATGTCAAACTTTTCTTTGCAGATGATTACTTCTACATTTTGTTGAAAACTTTGACTTGCCAATTTTTCCTCGCTCTTGAGAAGAGCTTCTTGATAATCAAGAGCTTTCTTTCAAGCTGTCTTTAATTCCTTTTCTATAACTTATATTTTATGTTGAACAACTTTTGTGGAATGTAAAGATGAGGGATTGGTTTGACAGGTTTTGCGTTCATTTCAGCTGATTCTAGAGTAGGTACTCTATAAGGATAACTCTCATTTAGTTCATCATATTTAAAAGGCATTTCCTTTTCTTTGTTTTCACTTCGTTTCTCATCCTCTTAGGTGAAAACTTCTTCCAATGATTGGTAAACGAAAGAATTAAACCCAGCACCCATATACCTCATATCATAAAAAATAGGTAAAACTGACTGAACCTTTTCCAAATGCTTAGGATTTTTAAAACCAATTCCTTGTTTGGAATGATAAAACCTAGTCTCGTTGGGTTAATTTAGATGAATAGTTTGTTCAGTTTGACCCCGTTTTAGAAATTCATCATCTAGGGGTCTTCATTCTTGAGTACAAACCTATTCTCTCTTCTTCAATCATTTTGTATCTTTCCAGATTGTCTAAGTTTTCCATGCTTACAGACTCTAAGCGTTTTGAAAGAGCAGGCATTTCATTTTTTTAAGGAGTTCTTTTCCTCAGTGATTTTGTCCATGCAACTCTCAAGGTAAGTATTCCTATCCTCAACATCTACTTTTTCAATTATCATTTTCTTTATCACCCCATGGTTGTTTAGCCACTTCTTTTCATATATATAAGATGTTTTTTTTAAGAATTGGCCCAGATGTTCAGCCTTGACACACTTTTCTTTGTCAGCATTAACTCATGAACGTAAGTAAAAGGAATGTACCTCGTTTGCCTCTGAATTTGACGTGGAGCACTCGGAGTCTCCGAAGTTGGCCATCAGACAGGCTGTTGGATCTTTCATTTCTCCCCCTCCACAGTCGTGTCTGATTCTGAATCAAAAGTAGTGGCGTAATCAGCCAAGCCAACTCTATCAACCATGTAGCAATTTCTGCCACTATCATCTTCGTCGTCAGATTCATCATCAACCCAGTAGTCTTCTTCAGCTACCAGGGCCATGGCATCATACCTTTTCTTCAGCGCCTCAAGCTTTCTTTCATAGTAACCGATATCACGCTCAAACTGGTTCTTACATTCCCGAGCAAAGTGGCCTGATTTCCCATATTTGTAGCATAGACGCTCATCAGTTGCTTTGGGCTCATCAGCTATAGGCCTATCCTCTCTTCTCTCAGCTGGCCTTTTGTCAGCTCGGCGTGGTTCGCGGCTATCATACCGATGATTATAATCCCTCCTATTGTCACGTCTATTATCACATGTATCGTCACGCCTTTCGTAACGGCGATCATCTCGATAATCTCTTATGTCATCATGTCTATCGCTCTTGTCATCTTCTGTCTCTCCTATCATCATACCTCCTATCATCCCGATCATAGCGATTCCAGTCATCACGTCCCCTATCTTTCCAATCATCTCGTCTCCAATCATCCCTTCGATCATCTCTCCTCTCATCCCTTTTGTCCTCGGGATACCTCCTAGGGCCAGTGCCATAACGAAGTTGGTTATTCGTCTTGTGTTGATAGAAACGTCTTTGTTGAAGACGGTTCAACCATAAGGCGATTTGTTCTTGAATGGTTTCCTCTTCTTCGTCAAATGGCTCAGTCATCGGTGGTGGGGCATATTTGTATGGAGAGGATGAGGAACCTTGAATGTAGTAGGGCATTGGAGATGGGTTTTGTGGAAGTTCAGTGGGGTATGTCTTGTTGGAGAGAAGGGCTAAAGATTCTGTGGGTTTGGCGCTTGGGTTAGCATTTAGTAAAAGAGATGCCAGAGTGGTTGCCATTTGTTTCTGCTGATCCACATCACCTTAGTATTTCTTGAGTTCCTTGAACACCACATTAATTGAGACATTCGGGATGTCCAGAACTCGTTTGGTGGCTCTACTTGCGATTTTCCCTTCTGGAGCTAACGAGGACAGGAACTAGATGTTGATGTCATCTTTGTCCTTTTTGATGTGAAGTTTGTTTAGATCATTAAGAACGGCACAGAACCTTGTAAAGGTGCTTTGTAGAGATTCTCCATCTTTGGCTCGGAATTCAGTAAACTTGGCCTTCGCTTCCTCAATCTTGGCCCTATCATCTAAATCTGCCCCAATCATCTGCAACTCTAACTCATCCCACATTTCTTTAGCTGACATTTTGTTGTCAACTCCAACCAGGATTTCAGTAGGGAGGGCTTGGTAAATGAAATACTATGCCCGTTTGTCCGCTGTTTGCCTGTCCCTTTCTGCTTCCGTGGCAGGTTCACGAACTGTCCTTGATGCTGGGACAGGAGGATCAGCATCTGGCCTTGCAGGACATTCTCAGTAATAAACAACTAATCCTTCACTGATAGATTGAAGTAGCAGATTCCCCATGGGTTGCATGTCAATGAATTTGAGAAACCTTTTCTTCCATTGTTCATATTCATCGAAGTAGAGAATGGGTGGTCTGTTCTCTGATCCAAGAACAAGGGCTTCACGAGACATGATGTGATAAGTGCTAATTAAGAACTGAAGATCTATGGAAGTGGAAACTGATTTTTCGGATGGACAAGAACCGAATTTCGGTTGGTCCGAATTCGGATAAATAGTAACTCGGATGGAGTAGAAATTCAGATGCAGGGTATTTCGGATGGGTGAGTAACTCGGATGAGTGCGATCTCAGATGGTTGGAATTCGGATGAACGACAGTTACTCAGTTGGATGGATTTCGGATGGACTGATAACTTGGATGGGTGGAAATTCGGATGGATAGAATTTCGGATGGAGACCAGTATCTCGGATGGTTAACTTAAAAAGATCAGATCGAACAACTCTGATGATCCGAATTCGGTTGATGATCCGAATTTTGGATGATCCGAGTTTGATATGAAAATATTTAAAAATAAAGAACAATAATTTCAGTTACCCGAAAAATGGTTTAAAAGTATTTCGGATGACACGAATTTCGGATGGGATCCAAGATTGGGTCCAAAATATGTTAAATTTGATACGAATTGATCCGAGTTGTGATTCGATATATGGTCCGAATTCTAAAACAGTTGATTTAATTCTAGATTTTCAGAATAAATCAAAATGCAGTTTAAAGCCTGAAACTAATTTCTAAATGTTTGGTTGGTTTTTTAAAACATTATTTGTGAATTACAAGTAACCAAAACACCTAAAAATCTGGAATTTTAACTCAAAACCGAGAGTAAAACTCAAGAACGCAATCTAAAAATTTCAGCACATAAAGAATAAAACATGTAATGATTGAACAAATAGAGCTCGAAATTAGTATAGGATTGATAGCAGATGATTATAGAGTAGATAACAACGCAAAAAAATATAATATTTAGTGAGGATTGAATATCAAACCGTGAGTTTTGATGAAGAACACGAACCGAATCAGTTGAAAGCCACTTCACGTGCACTGATACCAATTGTTGTAATCGTCCCAGATGATAATCAGCACAATATAATAATTTCAGCACAAAATCCAAGACAAAAAGAATCATTTCACTCGATTTCTGCTATGAACATTGAGAGAGAATGTTGGAAAAAGCGGCGGCCGTATAATTGCTTGAATGAGAATAATCCAACGTTGTGGGAAACCCTAGATGAGGTTTCCCTTACATAATTAATTAGACTTTGAAGATATTACAATCAGCCCCCTCTACTTCTAAAACCACTAAAGTAAATTACAATTGAAAGGAAATACTTGAAATAAATTACATAGAAATATAATAAACTAATTATTACAATATAAAGTCTCGCATGATCGAAATTATAATCTAACATGGTTTCATATTGACACACAATACACTAACAGAACTTTTAGGTTCAATCTGTTTGATATACTCAAGGTTTTAATTTGGGTAAATTACAACTTTCGTCCATGTGGTTCATTATAAATTATGGATTGAGTCCTTTAACTTTAAAAATTACATTGACAGTCCTTGTGGTTAAAGTTTTGTTACGGATATGGTCTTTTGGTCATTTAAAATGACCATTTTACCCTTACTAGTTTAACAATTATTATAAATGTTGTTTTTATTATTATTCCTATTAGTATAAAATAATAAAATAATTTAAAATGATTAGTCATTCCTCATTGTGGCTGTTGAGATACATGTTTCTAAAGTTCTAGTTTATTTGAGTCAGAAAGCACACAATTCTTGATTTTATCGGGTTATGTTCGATTACTAGACGTATTCCGGAATTCCAAGTGGTTTAATTGTTAGTCAAGGGGTCGTTTTCATTCTGGTATATCACATTAACGTACTTTAACATTTACAAATCTAAAAATGTTATGGGTTATGCTTTGGATTTGAAGGAATTGTTTGCCATAATGATAGACTGTTAGTTTTGTGAGGTTTGCATATGGGTATGTGCATGATATTGTCTAATTTATTTATATATTTATTCAACAATATCATTCTTTTTATGCGATTAAACATATAATTTTTGGTACTAAAAGTCCATTTGCTTGTCATTTTTTATTTACAGGTTTAATTGGGTACAAGACAAGAAAATAAGATGATTATTTGGGCTTAAAGTGAAAATATGAGAGTATGCAAGCATGTCCAAAGAAAGTTTGAGATTTGAGCTTTTCCAAGTCGAATATCCAACGGGTCAAAGTCTATAATATTTCATTTTTTTAGTCCATTAGGGTTTCGGTTGGATTTTTTATTATTATTATTATTATTATTATTATTATTATTATTATTATTTATTTAAAAAGGAGCCGCCGAGGGATAAAAGAAAGAGATCATTGAAGATTTTTATTTTTCTTTTGGTCTTCTGTTGCGGCGGCGAGAACAAGAAAGGGAGGAGGGATTGAAAAAGAGATGAAGTTGGATATTTAATTTTTGTGAGTTTGCAGTGCCAAAAAAAAAAAAAAAAGGAAGAGCAACATTTAATATATTTTGTTTTCTTTTCTTCTGGTGCTATGTGGCGCAAAAAGGAGTCAACAGTATTCAAGATTTTATTTTGGGTAAATTACAATTTTCGTCCCTGTGCTTATATAGAAATTATGGTTACCGTCCTTTTAAAGATAAAATTACAATTACAGTACTTATAGTTGGCGTTTTGTTATGTTTTTGGTCCCTTTATCCAAAATTTTTTAAAAAATGACAATTTTGCCCTTTCACATTATTTCAATTTTGGTCCCTCAACAAAATGTTCTTTTATATTTCATTTCCTTAATGATTTATTACTCTTTTTATTATTTATTTAATATATTTTATTTATTATTAGTATTAAAATTTAAATAGAGCAATAAATTATTTAACACATTTTATTTTCATTATTTATTTGACAATAGTATTACTAGTATTATTATTAATTTTATTATAGTTTAAGTATTTACATTAATAAGTAGTAATAATTGAAAATAAATTGTATGTGATTAAATTTAATATATTGAACTGTTGTTAATTATTGTTAATAATATTGTTAATATTGTTCTTACATATAAAATTTAAACGTATATTGAACTATTTATATATTTAGTTTTTAAAAGGTAAGTTTTTAACTATTTATCATATAACTTATTTATCTTTTGTCTCTATATTATATTACTTTATATAAATACCTATCAATTTGGTCATAGTTTTGTCCAAATTTATACATATATGTATTAATTTATACATTTAAATTTAAATTTAATTTTTTTCTATTTTTATAAACATTACATGTTCAATGTAATTTTAATTTAACAAAATATATTATTTAACGTGTAAATCCATTCTAATTTATTATTTCATAAAGTTAATATTCATATAAATTACAAATCTTTAATGTAATACATATATTTTTATCAATTACATATATTTTTATTACATATAAATAATAACAGTTATTATTGTTTTATCAATTAAATATAAATAATATATATGAAACAATATAGAACTGTTATTATTTTACTGTAATACATATATTTTTATCAATTACAGTAATAAAACAAATAAATTATAATTTATATGAATATTAATTTTAATTTGTTTTATTACTGTAATTGATAAACATAAATTAAAATTAATTCACTTTTATTTTTATGTTTTTTCAAGATTTTATAAACACAAAAAATAAATTTGTCTGTAGTTTTGTTATGCATAATGGATTAATACATTAAACATTTGTAATTTATATGAATATTAACTTTATGAAATAATAAATTAGAATGGATTTACACGTTAAATAATATATTTTGTTAGATTAAAATTACATTGAACATGTAATGTTTATAAAAATAGAAAAAAAATTAAATTTAAATTTAAATGTATAAATTAATACATATATGTATAAATTTAGACAAAACTATGACCAAATTGATAGGTATTTATATAAAGTAATATAATATAGAGACAAAAGATAAATAAGTTATATGATAAATAGTTAAAAACTTACCTTTTAAAAACTAAATATATAAATAGTTCTATATACGTTTAAATTTTATATGTAAGAACAATATTAACAATATTATTAACAATAATTAACAACAGTTCAATATATTAAATTTAATCACATACAATTTATTTTCAATTATTACTACTTATTAATGTAAATACTTAAACTATAATAAAATAATAATAATACTAGTAATACTATTGTCAAATAAATAATGAAAATAAAATGTGTTAAATAATTTATTGCTTCATTTAAATTTTAATACTAATAATAAATAAAATATATTAAATAAATAATAAAAAGAGTAATAAATCATTAAGGAAATGAAATATAAAAGTACATTTTGTTGAGGGACCAAAATTGAAATAAAGTGAAAGGGCAAAATTGTCATTTTTTAAAAAATTTTGGATAAAGGGACCAAAAACATAACAAAACGCCAACTATAAGTACTGTAATTGTAATTTTATCATTAAAAGGACGGTAACCATAATTTCTATATAAGCACAGGGACGAAAATTGTAATTTACCCTTTTATTTTTTTCAAGATATTGGTTTGTTTGTCTTCTGCTGTGGCGGTTCAAGGAGAGGGGGTAGCCAACATCAATAAATCTTTAGTTGACTTATTTATTTTTTTATTTTATATTTAATTGTGGGTTCATGCGTAGAAGAAACAAGAACCAATATTATTTTGGATTTTTCTAATTTTATTTGAGTATTTATGTTTAGTTTTATTTGTTATTTATTATTGTTAGTTATTAATTTAATTATGAGCTAAGTTTATTGTATTTGTCATTGATGAACGAACCCTAGATTTAGGTTTAGTTTTTATTATTGATTGAGTTTTGTTTATGCCTAGTCGTGAACATTGAATTATTTATCTTAATAATTATTGAGTTGTTTACTATTACATTGTGTCATGTTCTGAAATTATGACTTGCATGTGTAATTAGTTTTATCTTATCGTTTGCTTGTTCTGAAATTATGACGGTTGCATGCGGTTAGGGTAATCAATTATTCTGAAATTATGATAGTTGAAAATGCTTCTCTAATAACCCAGATAAAAGTTTGAGTTCAATTCACCAATAACGAAATTTAGCGTGTTTTAAATAGATTAGGTTATAATCAGATTAGTAGGGTTGATGGTCTATGTTAGCTCGAAATTCTTAAAAACTCTATCAATCAATTGCACTTTTAAATGAACCAAATCTAGGGGGAGTGATTCAATGATAAATACATTTTAGTTATTTAATTCTATTCTCATAGTTAGTTATTTCGTAGTCGTTTAATTTTTTTGTTATTTACTATTAATTGTCATTTTGTTTACTTTGTCGTGTCAATGGTATCCAAAAATCTAAAAACAACCCCCTTTTTACTCGTTTGCATTTTGTCCACTTTATTTTTGCTAGAGTAATTTTGATTAGTATAAATTGCATTTTCCGTTCCCTGTGGAGACGATCCTGGTCTTACCAGTTTATTGCTATACGATCGGGTACAGTGCATGCCTTTTGTTTTGTTTCAGATCGCCATGATTGTCTTAGATTTGAAATGATTTCTATTTCATAACCTGAATTATGTATTTTTGTGACTTGTGACATAAGATTTCTTGGTTTATCTATAAGGTCGTTGTATGAAAAAAATAAGTGTCATAGTATACATGAAAGTGATGAAGTCCTTCTATTATGTATTATAATTTGTTTTTGTTATTAATGGATATAAAATAAATTAACCATTATTATGTACTAATATATTTTAAGTTGTTAGGCTCAAGCTTAGCTTCTATGCTTCAATGAAAAACATTAGATATTTGACAATTTTTTTATGTTTGCATTTTCATTATTTGTTAATTTCTAAACTACTGTGTTTTGTTAATTTGATTTTGTTTTTATAACTTTATAATAACTACCCTCCTCACTGCTTCACATTCTCCCTCAACACTTAACCCACCTACGCCTCTCTTCTTCTTGGCTGCTTCTGACCACCCTGGTGCAACGTCGCCACGAGAGTACCACCGTGGCCACCAACCATAATCTCAGGTTTGTTTGTGTTGTTATTTAATTTCATATTTTAGGCTTATTAATTTCCAGATTTCTAAATCTGTTTTAATACCCACTAGTACAAAAAAAACCCTTCAAATAGACCTAGGTTATATAGAAAACAACTCAAAAAACCCAGGGGTCTATGGGTTCCACATGTGATTTTTGAAGAAAGAACCCCGGGTTTCAATGTAAACAACCGGGGGTAGATATTCCCGTGTTTTTTTTTTTCATAAAATCAAACCCGGTTGGTGATAAACAACCAAGGTCTAAACTTAATTATATTGTCATTTTCTTCTCCTGTCACATTCCCTTCCCAAAGTTTCATGTCCCGCTTACAAGCTTCCTAACCCTAAAAACAAAATACATACCACTTTTCACCTATCCCTCCTGCTCTCGTACCAGACCACAACCACCATCGTTCTTCATCTTTTTCCCCTTTTCTCCTCTCCCTTCTGCTCTCGTACCAGACCATAACCACCACCGTTCTTCATCTTCTTCCCCTTTTCTCCACCGACGCCATCACCCAACACCTCATCGATTTCATCGTCTTCCTCTCTCTGGCTAACACCATCTGCGCACCAACACACATGTACGTAACCCCAACTTCTAACCTGAGCTAAAAGCCACGAACTGCTCCTCTTCTGATCTATTCAATATGCTCGATCCCCTCAGTACCTGATTTCATGTATCTGGAAATCAAACCCATCGATTTAAGAAATGGCCTTTCGAAATCTTCAAGGTAACGATTACATTTTATTTTTTTCTACACACATGAACTGATTAGTTTAAAGTAATGGTTTTTAACTATTCTTATTTCTAGGGTTGTACGGGATCTCCAGAACTAAGTTCATGGACTGATTGCTTGATTTTAAGAACTGACTGAAGGTAATCGTTACATATTAACAAGAATCCATTGCTCTAGGGTTGTACTCGATCTTAACAAGAATCACTGGTATTTTCTGTTACAGTTTCTTTCATTATTATTATTATTATAACTAGGTTTTGCATCTTGTTCTAAATCTACATCTGGCTTTGATTATAAATAGGTAAGTGTAGTTGTTGTTTGTTTTTTCTGCTTCTATATGCTCCGTCATAACATTATAAATTGTAATTCAGGTAACCTCACATGAACTTAATTGGAGAGATTATTTTATCATAACATAATTTGTAATTAGGGGATCTGCGATATCTATGTTATTGACTGTTTATATGGCAAATATTTGGGAAGATAGACATGTTTTAATTAATATTACAAAAATTTTAATGGCCAAATATCTGCGGTATCTTTGTTATTGACTGTTTATATGGCCAAATATCTGTGATATCTTTGTTATTGACAGTTAGTAACAGGTACTTTTTGTAGTAGTGTTGGTAAATGTTATGAAAGCTTATGAAATCTAAGGCATGGGTTTTTTGGGAAGATAGATTTGGGTACTTTAGCTTTCGAAAGCTTATGAAATTTGAGTATTTTAGGCTTTGAAGATATTTGAGGAATCACTTGCTATGTCTAATTTCAAGCAAATGATTTCTGGAATTATTATAAAATCCCAGTTGATTTGATAAATGCTTTTACCATCATATTGCCATACTTAGCCAGATAGATTGAAGTGGTTTTCATAGTTTCCATGCTTTTATTCAGCTTCATTCATGAGGTTTTAGGCCACCATAACCACTTGATAATTTGTATATAACTTTTGGTTTTGTATTAAGTAACCCTAGTCAATTCGGTTTTGTATTCAGTATCCCTAGTCAATTTTAGGTTGTGCCTTGGCCAATGGTTAGATCATGGAGAGAGAACCAGTGGCTTTTATGCTTGCAACTGTAATGAATCTGGGAAGCAAGAAGGAGAGGTAATATAACTAATGACATTTTGTTCCAAACCATTCAGGCATTGCATTTTCATTTATTTATCTTGAAGTCATAACCTTTGATATTGTAATTCCACTTCCACTTGCCAATATGATGAATCTGAACGTCGAAGAGAAATGGCAAAGAATTCGTGAGAACGATATACTCACTATATGAACGTTGGGCAACAAATCAATCTGTATGCATATGTTGGTTTTATTTAAATTTGTTGGTTTTATTTGGAACGATATACTCATTATATGAACGTCTTATGTGTACCCTAGTCAGTTTCATATTCCTTTTTTCTTTCATTTCAGCTTACTTACAGGAGGAAAGTAATTTGCTGCAACAACTAAGTTTGATATCCTTGTACCTGAGAGAAGTTAAAACAGAGAGGAGATATGCTTGGTGTTAAATAATGAAATATAATGTATAGTGTAGGGGTCTCTTATGTAAATCATTGTTCTATATATACTGTGAGATGAATGCATACACCCTTCAAGGGGTTTCCACATATTATAGCATGGTATCAAGCCTAACCCTAATCCTTGATATCGGGTTGTTTTTTCCGGTCCAGTGACTTCCGGCCGCCTCCCTCGCCGGTACCGCTTCCGCCCTCCACCGCTGATGCTGCTGCTCCCTGCGCTGTTGGCTCCCTACACCGCTGCCTCCCTTACGCCGCTGCTGCTGCTTCCTGCGCTCCCTGCTCCGTTGGCTCTCCTGCACCGATCTGTTCCTCAGCCGCCGCCCGCTCCCCGCCTGCGTCATCTGTTCCGCCGAAACCCTACTCGCCTGCGCCGTCTGCGCCACCTGCGCCGCTGCGGTCCTCCTCCCTGCCGCAGATCTGCCTTCCCGCTGTCATCTTCCTCAGTCGATCTATGTCGCTGTCGTCATCCTCCTCAGCCGCCAACGACGATCTGCTGCCGCCGCTGCTATCGTCTGCCGCCGCCTCCTTTTCGATTACTCTGTGAGCACGTTCTTGTTTTACTTTTCCCATTAATTTTTATTTTTCGCAAATATCATTATCATTAGTTATGACAGGAAATCCCTCACAAACCACACCAAATCCCACAGCCTCCCAACTAGTTTTTGCTATTGGTAATGTTTATCCTCAGTTTAGTTTCAAATTAACCACTGATGGTTCACGCTATAAATTATGGCGTCGAATTTTTACTGATGTGTGTAAAGGTGCAAAAGTCATGGGTCACATTACTGGAAAATCGAAACCTACTAGTATTGATGATGAGGATTGGGAGGCCATAGATTCTCGCATTAAATCCTGGTTTTATTCCACCTGTGAACCTAATTTACTTAATATTATCACCAAAGACAATTGCACTGCACATGACCTTTGGGAGGCACTTGATGCTCATTTCTTGAACAATAAATTATCTCGTAGCCTTCAACTTCAAACTCTTTTTCGTAACACCAAAAAGGGTGATCTTTCCATTACTGATTACTGTCATACATTAAAAGATATTGCTGATTTTTATAGCTGATGTTGACACCAAAATCACTGATCAGGATCTTGTCTTGCAAATTCTACAGAATTTACCTTCATCCTATCAAATCTTAATTGATGTCATCACTCATACTAAACCTTTTCCCTCCTTTCTTGAAGCCAAGAACATGTTACTGTTACATGAGTCACGAGAAGACCAACCTGAGCCTACCCTTGAACCCCAACCTTCCCTTAGCTCTGCCCTCTATTCCTCGTCTAGTACTAATAATAATGGAAAAGGGAAAAATAAAAATAAACGGGGAAACAGAAACATGGGTCGTGTTGCATCTAAGGGTAATACGGGAGGGGGGTCCTTTAATGGCACTGCTTCTTTTACAAGTATTTCTCGTGATGCAGGTCATTCAAGTGCCCCACCGGCTTTCAACAATCAGCTTCTTCAGAATGCCTTGCATCAGCAATCTCAAGCTTCTCAGCATGGGGGTAACTATCGTCAGCAGGTGCCTTCCACACCCAATCATATCGGGACTCACACTCCATCTGCACTATACGCTGCGCCTCCTCCAGTCTCTCCCGCTCATGCAGCTCCGCCTCAGTTCACAAATTTAGCATCTCTCTTCAGCTCGATGTCTGTTCAACAGCCTCAACAGAATCAGGATAACAACTACAACATGGACACTGGCGCAAGCTCCCACATGTCATTCAACCAAGGTAACCTACTTTCTATTAAACCTTGTGGTAAGTCAAAAGTAATCATGGTTGGAAATGGTGCCTTACTCCCGGTTTCTTGTACTGGTGATACATTTCTTCCCTTATCACAAAACAAATTGGCACTGAAAAATATACTTGTTTCTGATCATATGGTTAAGAATCTAATTTCTGTGCGCAAGTTCACTCTTGATAACTGAGTTTCTGTTGAATTTGATCCTTTTGGTTTCTCCATAAAGGATCTTAATACAGGATGTCTTCTTCATCGCTCTGATAGTACTGGTGATCTCTACCCTGTTCTTCAGCCATCTGTGTCATCTGCCACCGCTATGGTCACCTTGTCTCCTCATGTGTGGCATCGCCGTCTTGGTCATCCGGGCAGTTCTACTTTTAATTTTTTACGTTCTCGTAAATTTATTTCTTGTTCCAATGCACTGTTACCTATGTGTCACGCCTATCAATTAGGTAAACATTGTCGCTTGTCTTTTTCAAAGTCTACAACTAAGACTTCACGGATTTTTGAACTGGTTCATTCTGATTTGTGGACATCTCCTGTACCCAGTTTGAGTGGTTTTAAACATTATATACTTTTTTTGAATGATTATTCTCACTTTTTATGGGTGTTCCCTCTGCGTGTGAAATCTGACGTGTTTTAGGTGTTTACTACTTTTCGTGCTTATGTTGTCAATCAGTTTAAAACAGATATAAAATCTTTTCAGTGTGATAATGGACGTGAATTCAATAATACTAAATTACTTGAACTTTTTCAAAAACATGGAATTAAAGTTCGCTTCTCCTGTCCTTACACTTCACAACAAAATGGCAAAGCTGAACGCGTCATTCGCACAATCAACAATCTGGTACGCACCCTTCTGTTTCAAGCCTCCCTTCCACCTAAATTCTGGGTTGAAGCTCTCAACATGTCAGTTCATCTTTTGAACATTCTTCCCACTACCACTGTGGCCTCTAAAACCCCCTGTGAGATCTTATACGGTACTTTCCGATTTTCACGCACTTACGTGTTTTTGGTTGCCTCTGCTATCCAAATCTCTCTTCTACGGCCCCCAACAAGCTTTCCCATCGCTCTACTTCTTGTGTATACCTGGGTCCTTCCTCTTGTCATCGGGGTCATCGATGCTATGATCTAGTCACTCACTGTATTCTTATCTCTCGCCATGTGGTTTTCGATGAAGACCATTTTCCATATGCATCGTTTAATGTCCCACCCTCTCCCTCTGAGTATGATGGGTTCATTGATGATGTCACCACACCCACTCAGATGACTAATGAACCTACTGCATCTTCATCCACCACTCCCTCTAATCCTTCTACTACTTCGACCACCTCTGGTGATTCGCTCATCCCCACTGGCGATGCCCCTACAGACGATGATCGACTTCATTAGTCTGTCGTGCCTCAATCTCCGCGCAGTACTTCTGTGCAAACCGCCCCTGTAGCTACCACTTCTTCCCCAACTCCGGCCCCTACCTCCACCCATCCCATGACGACTCGCTCGCGTACTGGCAGTCTCAAACCTAGGCACATTTTAAATCTTTCCGCGGTTGATTCTCTTTCTCCAATCCCCAAATCGTCTGCCCAGGTGATTCGTGATCCAAATTGGAAGGCATCCATGGACGACGAAATGCCTGCCCTTTTCTCAAATCACACGTGGGATCTTGTTTCCTCGCCACCGCAAGTCAACATTGTTGGCTGTCGTTGGTTATACCGTCACAAATTCGATATTCAGGGTCGTCTTGAGCGTTACAAGGATCATCTGGTTGCTCAAGGGTTCTCTCAAATGCCTGGTTTTGACTACGACGAAACCTTTAGTCCAGTTGTCAAACCAGTCACTGTCAGGATGGTCCTAAGCATTGCCATCTCTCTCAACTGGCCGATTCATCAGCTTGATGTTAAAAATGCTTTTCTAAATGGCGAATTATCATAGGAAGTTTATATGAAACAACCGCCTGGCTATGTTCATCCTTCCTTCCCGCAGCATGCCTATCGCCCACGAAAGGCACTCTACGGCCTCAAACAAGCTACCCGTGCTTGGTTTCACCGCTTCGCTGTCTTCATTACCTCTCTTGGTTTCCATCAAAGCAAATCTGACAGTTCTCTCTTCTTCTATCATCGCGGTCGTGATATCATCTACCTATTACTATATGTTGATGATATCATTCTAACGGCCTCCTCCCAATCTCTAGTTAATTATGTCATCTCTCGTCTCTCAACTGAATTCAAAATGACTGATCTTGGCGCTCTCTCCTTTTTTCTAGGGGTCTCCGCCAAACGCTCCTCTTCGGGTCTTTTTCTGTCTCAATCAGTTTTTGCCCAAGAAATCATCTCTCGTGCGGGCATGGATACTTGTCATCCTTGCTCGTCACCAGCTGAGACAAAGTCTAAAATTCCCTCCTCTGGCAATCTGGTCAATGATCCGACTCTTTATCGGAGTATTGCGGGTGCTTTACAGTATCTCACGATCACTCGTCCGGAAATATCATATGCTATACAACAAATTTGTCTGTACATGCATGATCCTCGCCAACCACATCTGAATGCCCTCAAACGCATTCTTCGTTATGTGAAGGGTACTATTCTCATGGACTTTTTCTTCGTCCATCCTCTGTTAATCGTTTGGTCTGTTATACTGATGTCGATTGGGCCGGTTGTCCTGAAACACGCCGGTCCACTTCTGGGTTCTGCATTTTTCTGGATGACAATCTTGTTTCTTGGTCTTCTAAACGCCAACATGTTGTGTCCCGTTCTAGTGCGGAAGCTGAATACCGTGGTATTGCTAACGCTGTTGCCGAGTTTGCCTGGCTTCGTAATCTTTTGAATGAGTTACATCTACCTCTTTCGTGTGCCACAGTTGTTTTTTGTGATAATGTAAGTGCCATGTATTTAGCAAATAACCCAGTACAGCATCAACGTACCAAACATGTGGAAATTGACTTACACTTTGTAAGAGAACGGGTTGCTTTGGGGCAAGTGTCTGTGCTGCATGTGCCCTCATCTCATCAGTTAGCAGATATCTTTACTAAAGGTCTTCCTACTCAGTTGTTTTTAACTTTCAAGTCCAGTCTTAGCATTCGTCCTCCTCCAGCTCCGACTGAGGGGGGTATGTTAAATAATGAAATATAATGTATAGTGTAGGGGTCCCTTATGTAAATCATTGTTCTATATATACTGTGAGATGAATGCATACACCCTTCAAAGGGTTTTCACATATTATAGCAGGGTCAAACGCCGATTACGAACAAATAAGAAGATATGGAAAACTTTTCCTTCTTTCGTGGCATGTCGATTACCTGTTGTGTATTCAGTTCTGCAAATTGGGCAGGTTCGTTATTTTAACTTTCATGAATATAAGGACGGGTTTATGGTTTGTAATCTACGTGAATTGTATATTCCTGGCCACAAATTATGTGTTTCTCTTTGATTTCTTGCAAGTCTCGGTATCCTCATTTGAGAACTTCATTGTAGGTTGCTTTAGTTTTTCACTCTCTATGAGTGATGCTACATATTAACTACCTTGTGGTAAATCAGACCAGTAGTATATCGTGAAGATTTACAAAAGCTTGTAGTAATTTTGGGCTATACAAAATTATTAGGCAACATTTTGTTTTAAATATTACAGCTTCTGGAAATAGTAACTGCATTGTAATATTAAAAAAAAAACTTTTAACCGCGGTTTTTATTAATAAACCTCGATTGAAAATGCAGGGTTAAAATAATATTCCAGGGGTTAAAAACTTTCAGACCCGGTTGCTTATTAAGAAACCGGGGTTAAATACATATCTACCCCGGTTGAAAAACCAGGTCTGTGTCGTATATCAACTACCTACCCCTTTCTACTCCGGTTAAGGAACCGGGGTCTATTACAAAGTTAACCGGGTAAAATGGTTTTTTTGTACTAGTGACCATTTGCTTAAAAATTAAACCATTACCTTTTTGTGTAAAGTTTGAAACAGAAATTATATATTTATTGTCCACATTGATTGGATTTATAATTGTCCATAAAATTATTAATTTCCAGATTCTTAAATCTGTTTTAAGTTCATTGTTATAAAAATAGTATACACAATCTGAAAGTTAAAATTTAAATTATTTGGATATGTAATCTTATATTTTGAATAACACATTATACCTATATACATTTGTGAAAGTGAGGATTGCCGTTTTGGAGGTTTTTGGAGTCGTTTTGGCCCTCGAAAACTACGAACTACTGTTTATCACATGAGCTTTGTTATCCTACGCATGGGTTTGCTATACTACGCCTCATGTCATTTTCATCTTTCTACCGAGCATAAGAACCAATAAAAGACCATAGATTTAAAAACAAATCCAGAAAATATTCGTTAATCTAATCAAGATTTAAAAATAAATCGGAAAAAAAAAAAGAAAGAAAGAGGAAGTTTGTGGTGGTGTTGACACCGTTAATGCATGAAGATAGAGGAGACGGTAGCTATGGTGGATTGGGAGCATAACATCAGTCGTGATTGTGTAGAAGTAGAGTCAGTAGCGACGCAGTGGCAACACAACGTTGAAATGACGAAGAAGATGAAGAAAAAACTCTGATGAAGTGTGACTGGTCAATGTAGCGTCAAGGACGGGAGGTCCAATGAGGTAAGAGCACAGTAGTATTGACTCCGACGTGGTGAAACGCGAGAGATCGCGAACTTCGGTGAAGCAAAAGATCGGGAACTCCGACGAGGTGAGAGAACGGGAACTCACGAGGCCAAAGATCAGGAACTCCAACGATGCAAGAGATCGAAAACTCCGGTGAAGCAGAGGACGAGTCTTGTGTATCTGAAAGAAATCAAGGAAGTAAGGAGTTTTGGAGTCTGCATTTGAAAGTTTTAAATTGTTTGATTCCAAAAGATAAAATGGTATCAAATAAGGTTTTGTAAAACCAAAACCATGGGCGCCCCTGGTTTTGTTTTGGTTTTGAAATTGAATTTATATTTTGTTTTAAAATATATTTTGAAATCCGTATTTTAGTATAAAAATAGGATTTAAGTTTTTTTTAATCAGGTAAATTTAAACGATTGTATTTTAATCTTTTATATATTTCAATTTCTAATTTATTAAATTTAGCAGAATGTAAAATTTAATTTACGATATTATATATTTTTATTTTGATGATGATATACCTACTTATTATGTAAACAAATGCATTTTAGATTGAAGAAAACTAATTGATATGTATTATAGTTTTATTTACTTTTAGCACATTGTAACCGAGTAAAAGTACTACGTTAAATCTGTGTTAGACAAATTATACGGTCAGAATTCTTACTATACATATTGGTTAAACATTTTAATGAAATTGAAGGATGAATATGTTGTGCTTAAGTTTAACATATATGACACGTACATCATTTAACCTGTTATTTTGTTTAACATATGTACCACGTAGGATTTTTACCCGGATTTACCTGTTAAAGGTCGAAAAAGTTTATAAAAACATCATTTTAATGAATTTTTTTTTATTGAGAGATTTACGAGGTAAAAAACGATTTAGGGATTTAATTCAAAAAGAAAACAAATTTAACGTTTATAAAAAAAATTTCATTAGAATATACAATTATCATCATAAATTAGCTATGTAAAACAAAGTATATATGAAAAACAAAACAATAAGATAAATTAAAGAATTTTGTATTGGTGAAAATTTTTAACTGGTTAAGTTCGGTTCATTTAAATATAAATTTAAATCTTTATGTATTATCTATATTAGATCATAAAAAACAATTATATGAATAACATAATAATAAATTTTAGGTTAATAACAATTTAGTTTATTATGATGCTTTATTCTTATATTTCAAATTGTTATCACGATTTTTTTTTATTGATTATGATTTATGAAATATAATTCTATACAATCTATATATATATAAAAGTTGAGTCCTAAGTAATAAATAAGAGTACTAATTACTTTTTTTTTTTAAATTCTTTAACATATTCAAGTTTAGTCCTATGTAATAAATGAGATTACTAATTACTTCTTTTTCTTTAAAGCTTTTTAATAGACATCTATATATATATATATATATATATATATATATATATATATATATATATATATATATATATATAAAAGTTGAGTCCTAAGTAATAAATGAGAACACTAATTACTTTTTTTTTTTTTTTAAATTCTTTAACATGTGTTGCTATTTCTCATATTTAACCCAATAAAATATGTAACAACATGATCTTGAAAATTATTGATTTTGTTAGCAATTTTTTTTATATATAAGTTTATATGAGTTGACTTCTATAATTTAATGGTCAAGCGGTTTTATTAGTTTATTACACATAATAAAATGACAATTTAATTTTTATTTCATACATAATACAAAAATATAATCGTAAAGTGATAAAATCGAGCAAAATACAACCAGAACTATGAGAAATAAAGACATTGATACACTTGAGCTCGACTCGCATTCATAGTTTATTAAAAAAATATTGGAAAATGCACTCAACAATGCTCGACTTGATTCGATAGACTACTTAGTTTAATTATATATATATATATATATATATATATATATATATATATATATATATATATATATATATATATATATATATATATATATATATATAGATGGGATCATTGCAGAACCTAAATTTAGTGTAGAACTGTAGAACCAATATCGTCCATAGATTAGAATAATCTAATGGTCTTGATTAAAAGAGTTAAGTTTGGAATTAGTGAAAAAAAGATTGGTAATAGTGATATTTTAATTCTTGGAGGGGTAAAAAAGGAAAAAGATTGGAAATAGCAAAAAGATTGACATTAGCAAAATAAATATCTTTTTTCTTTAAATTAAAATAACATTAATATTATTAATTTTTAAATCAAAAAAATTATACCATAAAAACGAGAATTTTATACTCTTTAAAACGAGACCGGTCATGATATATTTTTTTCGAAAAAATTTTACGTGTTTATTTTTCGTAAAAAAAAATTACCCAGACCACGATGCAATATATCATGGTGAGATAATGAGATCATTCGATATCGAATGAACACTTTGATATCGTATATTTAACGTCAATGCAACACTGCATATACGCTCATTATTAACAGAGCTAAAATAATAGTCACAATTAGTAGTCAAAGTTGGTGGATTTAACGAGAACGGTTATGATATATATTTTTTATTTTTCGTAAAAAAAAATTTACCCAGACCACGATGCAATATATCATGGTGAGATCATGAGATCATTCGATATCGAATGAACACTTTGATATCGTATATTTAACGTCAATGCAACATTGCATATACGTTCATTACTAACAGAGCCAAAATAATAGTCACAATTAGTAGTCAAAGTTGGTGGATTTAACGAGAACGGTTATGATATATATTTTTTTATTTTTCGTAAAAAAAATTTTACCCAGACCACGATGCAATATATCATGGTGAGATCATGAGATCATTCGATATCGAATGAACACTTTGATACCGTATATTTAACGTCGATGCAACACTGCATATACGTTCATTATTAACAGAGATAAATAATAGTCAAAATTAGTAGTCAAAGTTGGTGGATTTAACGAGAACGGTCATGAATATATTTTTTTGAAAAAAAATTTACGTGTTTATTTTTCGTAAATTTTTTTTACCCATACGACCATTCGATGTCGAATGAACACTTTGATATCGTATATTTAACGTCGATGCAACACTGCATGTCCATTATATATTAAAAGAGTAAAAAAAAAAAAAGTCAAAGTGGACAGTCAAACTTGGTAAGCTGCTATTAATTCAATGTTAATTGTATAATTACCATCTTATCCCTAGTGTTATATTATAATCTAATGGTTTAGATTGGTTCTATGGTTCTGCACTAAATTAAGGTTCTGCAATGATCCCAACCCTATATATATATATATATATATATATATATATATATATATATATATATATATATATATATATATATATATATATATATATATATATATATATATATATATATATATATATATATATATAAAAGTTGAGTCCTAAGTAATAAATGAGAACACTAATTACTTTTTTTTTTAAATTCTTTAACATATGTTGCTATTTCTCATATTTAACCCAATAAAATATGTAACAACATGATCTTGAAAATTATTGATTCTGTTAGCAATTTTTTTTATATATAAGTTTATATGAGTTAGACTTCTGTAATTTAATGGTCAAGCGGTTTTATTAGTTTATTACACATAATAAAATGACAATTTATTTTTTATTTCATACATAATACAAAAATATAATCGTAAAGTGATAAAATCGAGCAAAATACAACCAGAACTATGAGAAATAAAGACATTGATACACTTGAGCTCGATTCGCATTCATAGTTTATTAAAAAAATATTGGAAAATGCACTCAACAATGCTCGACTTGATTCGATAGACTACTTAGTTTAATTTTATATATATATATATATATATATATATATATATATATATATATATATATATATATATATATATATATATATATATATATATATATATATATATATTGAGGTTCAATTGAGAACTTTTATGCACCGAGGCACCTCTAGGAACTTTTGTGCACCAAAAAATCAAACAATGGTGCACTAAGGGTATTCCTGGAATATTGAATATGTAAAATTAAATATATTGAATTAATTATAATAGGTAATATAGAAATAAATAAGGAATAAATATTCAAAAAAAAGTAACCACCTCCTGATATCTCTCTCTTTCTTTATTTCTCTCTCCCTCTCTCTCTCTCGTATCCACCACACCACCATCACATTTGTTGTAACCACCTCTCCACCGTATCTCTCTTTCTCTCTCTCTCATTTCTCTCTCTCTCTCTCTACCGTATGCATCGAGGAACCCCGCCAACCACCACCGCCCGCCGCCGCGATGATGATGAACATGATGAACAAGATATGAAACACATGATGAACAATACGATGAAACACAATGAACATGAAGAACACGATGAACGAAGAAGATGATGATGAACACGTTGATGTATCCATTGGAACAATGATGTTGATGATTAACTGTAATAATGTATTCCCGTATATTTTCAGCACCTTGATGTTTTTCTTATCAAACACATGAAGAATCAAGCTCAATAAATGTGTAATGATAAAGAAGAAGACAATATGAATGTTGAGAGAATAAGACAATATGGCGGCTGTATAATATTCAAATGTCAACCGTGTCACATGAAAAGTAACCCTAGGAGCCTTTTCTAGGCTCCTTTAATTAACTTACACAACATGGCAACATTGGCCCCTAGACTATTACACATAAACAAACTACATAGAAATTAAATACAACACAAGATACAAAGATAATAAATATTACAAAACAACTCCTAAGATCGAAATAATAAATCTAACAATCTCCCCTTTTTCGATCACTTAGGAGGTCCTGGAACTCGGGCGTGGTCAGTAGATTCTCGGAGTCCAAGGATGACGTCGAAGCGTCTGGTCACTTGTCTCGTATGTAGCCGTTCGTTCAGGTAGTCTATGCCGCTGAGTGTATCTTGTATTTCCTTTGGAGAGCATCTCTGAGAAATCTTCCAATTTCGAATAGAAGCTACTGCAATCAACATACAAACTGTAGTCATTTTGGCTACAGGAGCAAATGTCTCCTCATAATCCAGACCATATTCTTGCGAATATCCCTTAGCAACCAAACGGGCTTTATACCGTTCAATAGATCCATTAGATTTAGTCTTAATCTTATACACCCAGCGAGAACCAATAGAATGTTTTCCAGATGGCAACGGTACCAAATCCCATGTACGAGTCTGATGAAGAGCAGTCAATTCCTCAGCCATAGCATTCTGCCAAAGAGGATCAGAAACAACCTCTCTAAAAGAGTTGGGTTCAGATAGACTGTGAACTTTAGCAATAAAGGAAGCAAACGAAGATAAGTATGATGAGTAAGCAAAATCAGAGAGTTTAGTGGACTTACGAGGACGAGTTGACTTGCGTACAATAGGAACCTCTGCATTCTCAACGGGTGATGGGATGGACGTAGGCACAGACGGAGCTGTAGGAGTCTCTGTAACAGAGGCATCCATTGTTGTAGATGGCTCAGAAGGTTGACTATCCAAGTTATCAAGATCATCAGTGAAAGGATCAACAAACAAAAGGTCAGATCGGGTCATATCATGCGATTTGGCAGGAATAGAATAGAAAGGAATATGTTCCAAAAAGATCACATGACGCGAAGTGTAGAGTTTTTGGCTTATTAGATCAAAACATCGATACCCCTTTTGACTAATTCCATAACCCAGAAAAACACACAATGCAACTTCGAAAGACAATTTATTGCGTTCTGCATGCGGACGAAGAACAAAGCAGGCACAACCAAAGACACGCAACAAAGAATAATCAGGTTTAGACCCATAAAGTTTTTCAAAATGAGATAGACCAGAATTATGGGCCGTAGGAACGCGATTAATGACATAAGCAGCAGTATGAACTGCTTCCCCCCAGAAAATGCTAGGAACATCAGAAGATAGTAATAGAGAGCGAGCAGTTTCAACGAGATGACGATGTTTCCTTTCAGCAACGCCATTTTGTTGAGGAGTGTCTGTGCACGAAGTTTGGTATAGGTACCATCAGAAGAAAGCAATTGTGTAAACTCATTAGAAGTATATTCCCCCCCCAAGTCACACCTAAAGCATTTAATAACAGCTGAATGTTGGGTTTTGACAAGAGCTCGAAAATCCTTGTAAATAGAGAGAAAATCCGATCTATGTTTCATAAGATATACCCATGTATAACGAGTGTAATCATCAATGAATGACACATAGTATTTGGAACCCCCTTTAGAACAAACAGGTGCAGGCCCCCACACATTAGAATGAACAAGATCAAATGAAGCATAAGAACAAGACATACTTTTAGTAAAAGGTAGGGCTGAAAATTTTGCCAGTTTACACCCACTACAATCAGAAATATTAGATTTACTCAAATGTCCTAAAACGCCTGTAGAGGCTAAAAATTGTAAACGAGAAGTAGACACATGACCCAAACGAGAATGCCATAAATAAAAATCAGACGACAAAGAAGACAAACGAAATGAAGACAAATCAACACCCGCAGCGGCAACATTAGATAGCTTCAGACCATCCACAACATATAGCTCCCTTAGCTTATTGCCTGTCCCAATCACTGTTTGAGAATGAGGGTCCTGCACACAACAATGGGTATCAGAAAAGAGAACATGATATCCAGATTTACATAATTGACTGACCGAGACAAGATTCATGGTAAGAGTAGGAATATAGTATACATTAGTAAGAGACACATGCGGGGAGACAACTGTACCAACACCTTCTATAGGCATAGGTGTTCCACTAGCAGACATAACAGATAGAGAAGAATCAGGAGATAATGAAACAAACGAAGACAAATGAGGTGACATATGATTGGACGCTCCTGAATCTAAAATCCATAAGGAAGAAGGTACACCTGAATTTCCAGACGAAGACAAACCTGAATGAGGATAGGCTGACATGGCAGACGATGTAGTGGAGAGGAATTGCCGAAACTGCTCAAACACGTGAGGGTCCAAAACAGATGGAGAGGGATTGGTATCAATAGATCCCGAATCAACAGAAGGTGTGTCAGCATCAGCATTAAACTGAGGTCGACGAGACGTCCATGTAGAGGATCCCGGTGACTTATTCTGCGAGAAAGAGCGATTTGGCTGCTGTTTACTTTTGCCGAGCAATAAAGGGCACTGAGACTTCCAATGATTCTTCTGTTTACTATAAGCACACTCATCTGAAGCAATCTTAGAACCAGGTCGCGTCTGATTAGGGTTAGACAAATGAGACCGTTGTGGAACAGCAAAAACAGCAGGGGTAGCAGTAACAGATGATTTAGCCCCCTTATCACCCTGAGACTTCAAACGAGTTTCCTCTGCTATTAATTCATGAACCACCGAATCAACAGTAGGAAGAGGCGAGCGGTGAAGGATTGTCCCTCGTAATCCTTCAAAATCAGACCGTAGAGCCATCAAAAACTGTACCAAACGTTGTTCCTCTCTCCTATCGATATATGGCTGAAAGGTCTTCAAAGCGGCAGATTCAGTAAGAGCCAATTGGTCCCATAAATTAGACATAGCAGAATAAAACTCCTGAATACTTAGTGTATTCGGTTGTAGCGCACGTATATCGGTTTCTAATTGATACTGCTTAGCGAAATTAGACTGCGTGTAAAGTCTCTCCAAATGGTCCCAAACCTGTTTTGCGGTATCATATTTGGCTAACTGAATGCCAATAGGCTGAACAACAAAATTATTGATCCATGTAATAATCTTAGAATTATTAGTCTCCCATGTATCAGTGGCAATAACATAATCAGTAGCATGAACATCAGTAGGTTTAACCTTAGTACCAGAAATATATCCCCACATAGACTTTCCACACAAGAAATTTTTCATCACGTAACTCCAATACCCATAGTTCTTACCATCCAACTGAACACTAATAGCTTGTAACGAATCCTCTTTTCCACCCACCATGATAGAATAGCCAAACAAATGAACACTCGAGCAAATAACAATAAATACCCACCCAACCAAGTACCAATATATCGCAAAACCAAACAAGCAAAACCGCAACAAACTAACAGAACATGCAAATATAACCCTAAATCGAAATCACATTAACTCACCAACAACATGACATGTAACAGCCTCGTGGACAGCCCTTAGAACGCTAAAACGATTTTTAATAGCAGCAAGCGTGAACATACCAGTGGCAGTGATGATCGGATCAGAAGTGGCAGCGAACAAAACGAGAACGACAGTGGTGTGCAGGTCAGAAACGGCGATGAACAGACATGGCGGCGACGAACAAAACCAGACACGGTGATATGGCGGCGGCGAACAAAAGAAACCCCAAAATTCTTCACCGGTGCCTAACGAACAATCAAACATAGATCGACGGCTCTGATACCATATAGAAATAGGTATGACCGAATGCTTAATCTATATTATAATGTAAATATAAGAGTACAATTGATGAATAGAGAAGCTAACAAGAGGCCCTATATATAGAATAAGTAACCCTAAAATATGCAAACCCTAAAAGCCCAAAGACTTAATGGGCCTAACAATATTATAACCCTAATATAGTTCACATGTCTTCCAACCCGGTGTAACATCATCGTACCAAACACATTGACATTGATATCCATTTCGTTCGGTATCTACATTGTCGCGGTTCAGGTTCGCGTTATCCACGTTCCTTCCCGATATCAATATGCTGAGATTTTCACCAAAGGCCTTTCAACTTCACTATTTATTGACTTTCATTCCAGTTTAAGTGTTTGAAGGACTCCCGCTCAAACTGTAAGGGTGTATTAATGGATAATATTTTATGTGTTCAATATTATTCCCACTTTGCTTTGATAGGCCTTGTCTAGCCTTTTGTAATTTCTATTTAAGTCATTTAATGCAAAGTAAATAACAAATGAGGGAAAATTTTAATTCTATAATAGATATACTTTAGATAGTATTTTTCATGTTTTTTACATTTTGAAACCGCAAAAGAAAAGTTCATAATGAGACTTACTCTTTTACTTTAACGTTTAATTCATTTTTTATTTTGTTAAAACACACCTTTTTATTAAATCTTGAATTTGATGTTTTTTTTTATTATTCTATATAACTTTTTTGAAAATCATTTTTGTTTAAACACAAATCCAAATACCTATCAATCCTGAAGTACAAACAAAAAACATATAAAAAAATTGATTGGGGTTCGGTAGAAATAACAACATAGGATTCTTGTAGTTCATTTATTAACAAAAATGGAATGGGGAGAAACCTAGTGTGGTACGGCCGTACGGATGCACTTTGAATACATTCATATCCATCCATTGAGCAATGTTGATAAGGAGAGAAGATATACTACAATAAATAAAAAGGTTAATATTGAAAAAATCCAACGAACTTTCATGAATTTATCGATTAAGTCACTGTATTTTTTTTACGAGTGTTTAAGTCCCTGGACAATTTGTCTTATTCAAAACTATATATTTGACCTGTTTAGCAGGTTACTAACCGGTAAACGGTATAGTGACCTAAACAAGAAAAAAGAAAGTTCAGTGACTTAATCGTGAAATTGGAAAAGAAAGTTGGTTTGTTTTAATAATAAACTATTCGAGGAATTAACTGTTTTACCTGTTAAGCAGGTAGCAGGTTAAAAATATATAATTTTGAATAAGACAAAATTTGTTTAGAGACTTAAACACTGGGAAAAAAAGTTCATTGACTTAATCGATAATTACATGAAAGTCAGTGGGGTTTTTTCAATTTTAACCCTAAATAAAATTAATAATAAGACCAATAATAATATAAAGAGTAAATTACACAAATGGTCCCTGTGGTTTGGTGCTTTTTGCTCTTTTCGTCCCTCAAACTTTTTTTTACACCAATAGTCCCAAAATCACAAACCTTTAACACAAACGGTCCCTCTGACTAACATCCGTTAACTTTGACCGTTAGAGAGGAGGGCATTTCCGTCTTTTTGCCATTCAGGGACCATTTGTGTAATTTCCTAATAAAATTTTAAAATATAAAAATCTTTTATAATTTGTTTATTAATTTTTATTTATTTATATTATTAAAATTATTATTATCATTAAAAAAGAATATTTGAAGAGGTTTTTTGTAATACAGTAAATCAAATACAAACTGCTGTGTGTGTGAAAATCAAAAGCCAAATCAAATCCTTCTTTCCCAAATCAAATCCCTAAATCTCTTTACCCCTTTGTCGTACACCGGTCGGAAGCATATCATATTATCGAAGATACGGGGATAGGTGGACAGATCTGATAAGCAAGGATCCGAAGCAGGCGGTTACAATCAGCATGGATGGAACTATGGAAGTGAAGTCTCAGAAATTTGAACCGGCGACCGGTGAAGGAGCTGGATAAGGAGATGGGGAGCTTGCTTGACGTCTACGAAGCACGGCCGATAGAGACCAAATATTTGGCCGGAAATAGCTTCTCGATGGCGGATCTCTAGCACGTGCCGGTGATCAAGTTTTTTATGGAGACGCAAACGAAGAAGATATATTTGATCAAAAATAAGCAGTGTTCGCATATAGATTCCATACTCAAATCATTCAAACGAAGAAATGAAGAACACAAACAGATTCCATAAGTTAAATCACTGAAACAAAAATCAAAGAATATAATCATTTGAAGATGAATAAATCAAAGAACCCTAAAAAAACGATTTTATATATCAATGTCAAATCGAACATCATAATCAAACTAAACATTACAAACAACTAATATTAGTTGCCAAATCTTGAATGTTGAACAAACTAATTGCAAAGCTTTCAATCGAACAAATCTAGAAATTTTTTAAACCAAACAAAAAATGTTGTAGATCTGTAAACCTTGAATCAAACAAATCTAGAAATCCTTGAATCCAAATATAATAACCCAAAATTTAAATTTCAAAATGTAAAAGGAAAAGAAAATAATAATACCAATAATACTAATAACAACGATAACAAAGATATTGATCCAAATAAGTACAACGACGACAAGAAAATAATAAGATAACAAAACAAATGATAAAAATTACAAAAGCACTAAATTATTCTTGTAACTAATTTTATGATATGTATTAAGATTGACGGTTAAGAAATCAATGCGAAAGAATTACTCTAGTTGTTCATATTTTAACGTCGTTATATTTTTCGATTTCGAGGACGAAATCATTTTAAGTGGGATATGTTGTGATGACCCGAAAATATAAGTTATGATAAAATAAGAAATTAAACATATTAATACTAATAGTAACAATTGTAAAATAATAATAATAATAAGATTGGGGTTTAAATTGAGAAACCATGATACTTGAAGGGATAAAATGGAAATTATCTTAAGTTTGCAAATTTGAAATCCAATGCTGATGAAGTCTGGTGCGAATCTTGCGGTCAAAGTCGGACACTTTAGCAACCAATTAATTATATATCAACCTATAATCCCTATTTTTACACAGCAACCATGGGTGGAGATTCTAAAATAATTTTGCACCGTAAGGTCGAAGTTGATAAAATCTATATTAGATCCGGGTTCGTTTTCGAGTTTCCGATTTGAGGTAAATATTAAGCTTTTCTGTTATTTAATGATCTTCGTAGTGCTTTTCGAGAAATTTCGTTCGGTCTTATATATATATTAAATCATGTTTATAATTGGTTTCGTTTTCGGCTTTTGACTTATGAACAAGAAAACACATGTTGCGATGCCGAAGTCTAAAAATATGTTTTATACTCGTTGAAGAATAACCTTTTAAGTTGGGATTAATAAGTGTAATTATCTTTTTTCAAAAACACCATGTTCACTTATTGAGCAAGTTTCAAATATTTTGATAACCCCAGTTATTTTCTATAAATGGTTTGAAACTTGTTTTTACTATTTGGAACCTTTGAACACATCAAAGAAATAAAAGTTAAGCGTTAAATTATTCATGGAATATACTTTAATATTTTTTTATATAATTAAGTTAGTTAACGGAACCAAACTACAATATGAATAATCACAACAACTCTAATGTTTAAAATATAATAAAGTATAACATGGGTCGGGATATAGGAAATTATATTAAAATAGATAGTCAAAATCCTTTTGTAAGATTATGTTATTTCGGTGTAGATTTTGTGGATGCATTCGAGATTCTTTTGATTGTGAGACTATTATCGACTATTCAGGTACGGATCCCGTACTTCTTTCAGCGTTGTTCTTGAGTTGATCGTTGTGTGAATTGCATGCTAATACTTGACAGTCGAATTTTTATATCTCGTGTCAGTTTCTTTTGCAAAAGCAAATATCGTCTTTAAAACGCTCGTAAAACAATTTGCGAAAAAATATTTGGAAAACAGTTATTTTCATGGCTTTTGTGAATGTGATATTGTCTTGTGAAATGTGGCCCTTTTGGTATTGAAATGATTGTAAATTTTGAAATGTTATTCGGGCCTTGTTGTTATGCTTGAACCCTAGAAGTTAGACAGGAGATAGGATTACCGAGTGAACTACCTGTGAAGGTACCACAGGCATGCCATTGCGGCACCAATGGCATGACACTTCCGTAACAGTGTGATCGGTTATGGCGTCTCCCTTTTGTTTGCGATTCATGATTGAATGATTGATTGATATTATGTTTATGATCGATGGAGATCATGTTAGCTCGGGAAATGAGCTGTTGATTATTTCAGGGAGGCGTATGGATGCATCCTAGGCTATGTTATGAGTTTTGCGGAAGTGAGGTGTAATGTCATACACTCCTTCCGGCCAGATGCACTGATGTGGCGCGACTCAGTGTAGTCTTGAGAGTGATTGTGAGATGGATTATTGTTTATGATGTTAGGCCGCTCGGTAAATATAACCCAACCCTTTGTTGCTTCAGCCATTATATTCTTTGTTTGATCTGGTGTGGAGGTGGATATTTATGTTTTAAAGAAAAACCATTTTCAAAACTTTCCTTTTAAAGAAACTTGTTTTCAAAACATTCTTCAGTCTTTGAATTCGTATACGTTGCACTTGTAATCGATCTCCGTACTGGGCGTTTGGCTCATGTTGTGTTCTTTCTTCCGGCAGGTACTCAGGGGTGAAGACGGGATGTGTGCTGAGAGTTGTTTCTGGACTTAGCTTATCTTGGACCTAGTTAATTTAGTCGATAAATAATGATTGTGAATAATAGATGTTCGTCTTTTGATTAAAATCTGGATTATATTTCTAATAGCATTTCGTTAAGATAATATGTTATTATCAATTAATAAAAGATCAGAATTCGTTTACAAAATCTAGGAATGTTATGAGCTATATCAATGTAAAAAAAAAAGTATGGATTTTGGTTATCTTTAAGTATTTAGTGAATAGTTTGTTTTTGGTTAGATGAGGTAGTTAATTAACATCGCCGGTCCAGTCGGGATCGGGGTGTTACAATTGGTATCAAAGCCAGGTTTCGATTTTGTTGTAAGCAATAGACTTGACCTGTGAGTTGGGTAGATATCGGGGTTAGGATTCTGTTCCTTTATTTTGTACTCTACCGTAATCCGTTATTCTTCATATTGTTTTATATTGTGATCTGTTCGAGTGTTATATCAGAGTGCATAGCTGATGCATGGTAATAAATGATTTTAATATGAAATTCTGATTAGTTTATGATAGATTATGTCGTGCATTATTTTGATAATCGAATGAGCTAATTTTGTCTTGCTAATAAGCTTGTTAATGTTAAGACCTATGATAAATGATTATAAGTTTTTTTTAAGACATTACCTTGATGTTTCATAAAGAGTTAACGACTGTTATGTCCATGTAGATATAAATGTGTTAAGTGATGGTTGTAATCGATTAGGTTTTAATGTAAGTGAGAAAATGAAATTGTTACGATTTGATATATGATCAGATGTAATGTTATAAGGTTTATGGTGGATGTTGTTGACAATTGAGGATAATAATTTATTCAAGTCACAGATACAAGATTGTTGAACTTTTTGTAATAAGTGCATATTCAGTTTTATTTTGATCGCAACTAGTTAATGGCTAATTGAAGATTGAGACTCTATGATCATGTCTAGATATTCATAAGGGTCACTGTATGTTTTAATACTATCGGTGGACGTTATATAGTATTAAGACTCGTAACCATAAGTATGCTTAAATTTGGAGAACAAATTCTTTTTAAGTGAGATATATTGTATTGCCTATAATTTTTAGTAAGATAAGTCTTAGAATTAAATTAAAGATCGCTAAGTCGACATCTGGTGTATATCAAGGAGTTAGTTGACAAATATCAAGATTAGATTTCGGTAAGTCATAGATGTAAGTTAGAATAATTAAGTTTCGAATTGCCAAATATATGAATGATTCCTAGTAATTTTGAATACTTGAATTTCGAGGACGAAATTTCTTTTTAATTGGTGGATATTATAATGACCGATATGGTTACAATAATGATTATTAAAATATATTGCGGACCTCATAGAATTAGTTATAATAACATTAGTTAGCTTACGAGATTTTGGTGGAAGAGACAATAGTTTTGTACGTAATTTGAAGGTAATAACTTTAATGGTCAATGATAGAGAAATTTGAGTATCTAATTTTGGAGACGGAATTATTTTAAGTAGGAAGAGTCATAATAAACCAAATTAAACTATATAAAATAAATAAATAAATAAATAAATAAATAAATAAATAAATAACAATACTAATAACATCAATAACAATAACAAATACTGACCATAACAAATACAATGATAACAAAGATAAAATAAAATGATTATGATTATGATTATGGAATTTTCCATGATTTTAGTTGATGGTGTTAACCAAGATTAAAGATTGTTAATGAAATAAATGAAAGGTTGTAGTCCGCTAATGTATAAATCCATCTGTTTAATGATACATATTTTACTTTGATTCTGGGGACGGAATCCTTTTAAGTGGAGTAAGTTATAATGAACGTAAAATTTAAACACACACCTTAATCTCAAACAAAATAATAAACCTAATAAATAATAAAGTTAATAAATTTGTCAATGGTCAAGATAGTAAGGCTTTGCATATGGTGATTTCGGGGACGAAATCAATTTAAGTGGTGAGTGTTATAATAACCCAAAATTTAAATTTCAAAATGTAAAAGGAAAAGAAAATAATAATACCAATAATACTAATAACAACGATAACAAAGATATTGATCCAAATAAGTACAACGACGACAAGAAAATAATAAGATAACAAAACAAATGATAAAAATTACAAAAGCACTAAATTATTCTTGTAACTAATTTTATGATATGTATTAAGATTGACGGTTAAGAAATCAATGCGAAAGAATTACTCTAGTTGTTCATATTTTAACGTCGTTATATTTTTCGATTTCGAGGACGAAATCATTTTAAGTGGGATATGTTGTGATGACCCGAAAATATAAGTTATGATAAAATAAGAAATTAAACATATTAATACTAATAGTAACAATTGTAAAATAATAATAATAATAAGATTGGGGTTTAAATTGAGAAACCATGATACTTGAAGGGATAAAATAGAAATTATCTTAAGTTTGCAAATTTGAAATCCAATGCTGATGAAGTCTGGTGCGAATCTTGCGGTCAAAGTCGGACACTTTAGCAACCAATTAATTATATATCAACCCATAATCCCTATTTTTACACAGCAACCATGGGTGGAGATTCTAAAATAATTTTGCACCGTAAGGTCGAAGTTGATAAAATCTATATTAGATCCGGGTTCGTTTTCGAGTTTCCGATTTGAGGTAAATACTAAGCTTTTCTGTTATTTAATGATCTTCGTAGTGCTTTTCGAGAAATTTCGTTCGGTCTTATATATATATTATATCATGTTTATAATTGGTTTCGTTTTCGGCTTTTGACTTATGAACAAGAAAACACATGTTGCGATGCCGAAGTCTAAAAATATGTTTTATACTCGTTGAAGAATAACCTTTTAAGTTGGGATTAATGAGTGTAATTATCTTTTTTCAAAAATACCATGTTCGCTTATTGAGCAAGTTTCAAATATTTTGATAACCCCAGTTATTTTCTATAAATGGTTTGAAACTTGTTTTTACTATTTGGAACCTTTGAACACATCAAAGAAATAAAAGTTAAGCGTTAAATTATTCATGGAATATACTTTAATATTTTTTTATATAATTAAGTTAGTTAATGGAACCAAACTACAATATGAATAATCACAACAACTCTACATTTTCCTCTAGTCAACTTCCTTCTATTTGATGAAATTGATTCCTTCTAGTCTATATCTATATATATATAAAAGTTGAGTCCTCCATGTAATAAATGTGATGATAAATCTCATGTAATGAATAAGAAAATTAATGAGTTAATCTAACTTTAAATTGTTAACAAGTAATATATAATTATATTTAGTTAGTTGTTTTTATAAATGTTGAGTCTATTATATATAAGTTGAGTTTCATGCAATAAATATGAGTATTATTTATTTGATTTAATTTTAATAAAAAAAATTTATTAAATAACAATAGTAAGCATTTTGTTAATTTTCGTTAAATATCTAAAAATAGTTAGTCCATCTAATTTTAATTAAATATATCTACAACATTTATCATATCTATACTATATATACTTATATATTTACTTTTAAATTTCATTTTCAACTTATCTTCTTTTATATTTAAAAATTATGTCTCATTTAAATTTTTGTTTTTTTTTTGTTTAATGTCATTACGGTTTCATAACCTTTGGTTATCTATAATTAATTGTTATTTCATTATTTATCCATAGGTTACAAAGAAGATGAATGATCATCAAAAATTTTAAATAGTATGGGTTGCAAATAATCCATTTGTCAACCTAAAACATTTTTCTCCTAGAATTTCACCGGTTAGTTTTCTTCTTGATTTATTTTTCAAATATCAAGTTTGTTTTTCATTTTTAACACATGTATATTTATTCTATTTTATGAAATTGATTATCAAGTAATATATAATTATATTTAGTTAGTTGTTTTTATAAATGTTGAGTCTATTATGTATAAGTTGAGTTTCATGCAATAAATATGAGTATTATTTATTTGATTTAATTTTAATAAAAAAATTTATTAAATAACAATAGTAAGCATTTTGTTAATTTTCGTTAAATATCTAAAAATAGTTAGTCCATCTAATTTTAATTAAATATCTACAATATTTATCATATCTATACTATATATATTTATATATTTACTCTTAAATTTCATTTTTAACTTATCTTCTTTTATATTTAAAAATTATGTCAAATTTAAATTTTTGCTTTTTTTTTTGTTTAATGTCATTACCGTTTCATAACCCTTGGTTATCTATAATTAATTGTTATTTCATTATTGATCCATAAATTACAAAGAAGATGAATGATCATCAAAAGTTTTAAATAGTATGGGTTGCAAATAATCCATTTGTCAACCTAAAACATTTTTCTCCTAGAATTTCACTGGTTAGTTTTCTTCTTGATTTATTTTTCAAATATCAAGTTTATTTTTCATCTCTAACACATGTATGTTTATTCTATTTTGTGAAATTGATTATCACTGTTTTTATTTTGTGATATTTTATATTTGACAGTGATATTGACGGATATTATTGAAGTAACTGTTGGTACATTCAGTGTGACGACAGCAGTCTAGTTTTGTTATTGATAAGACAAGTTCTTAGGTGATTTTAGAATACAAGGCTTGGCATTCGAATCTGTGATAGATTCGAATGTAGCCATAGATTCGAATTGTTTAAGGCTTGGGATTCGAATCTGTGATAGATTCGAGTCTAGCCTTAGATTCGAATGGGCTAGATTCGAGACTGTCAATATGGACAGACTCGAATGGGCTTTGGGCCAGATTCGAGTTTGGCCCACATCAGACTCGAATCAGGGTCTATAATTAGGGATAGACTCGAAATATTATCAGACTTTTTGCAGAATTCGTGAGGGATTAAGCAAAGGGCGATCTCGAGTTTATCAGCTAGGTGAGTGCCGTTTCGGAGAGAATTAGTTCGTAGGATCGTTCGTGTGTCGTTCGTTCAGCGTCTAATAGTCTCCGTGTTCCGTTGGTTGAGAGTTGTCCGTCTAACCGTCAACGAGGATTCCGCACTCGTTCACGGATCCGCGTCTAGATAGATCTTGCAGTCGTAGACCTTACAAGTGGTATCAGAGACTACGGAGTGTTCTTGGTGTTCTTCGTGTTCATCAGATACATTCTAGGTTTCTTGACGCTAGTTGGACGGTTTTGCTCTCAAAAACGTGTTTTTGAGCTTAGCAAATTCGTATTCGGGAAACACTTTGTTGTTTTTCACGTTTTTGATCGAAATCATTATTTTTCATTTGCAAAATAGTGGTTTAATCTGTAAAACGTCAAAAAATCAACGTGTTAGCCGTTTTTCGAGTTTGCGGTGCTCGAATCTATAGGGGTAATTAGGGTTTTACTTTATTTTCGAGTCTAACCTAAATACGCTCCTTTCGAGTCAATTTCAGAGAGTTTCGAATCTACTTTGTTTCGAATCTGTTGCTTCATTCGAATAGGATCTCGAGTCTAGTTTAGTGTCGAGTTTATTTCGAATCTAGTATTATTTCGATTCTGTGCTTCGAATCTGCTGTCATTCGACTCTGCTGTGCCTTCGATTCTAAGGGTCTTCGAATCTAAGGAGTCCTTCGAATCTGACATAACTTCGAATCTAAGGAATTGTTCGAATCTGACATTATTTCGAATCTAATTGACTCTTAAGACTTAATCGAATTTAATTTCAAAAGATTTAATATTAATTAGTTTCGAATCTATCTAGATTCGAATAAGTTAATCTAAGTCAGTATAGAATTAAATTAATTAAGGTAAAATTCAATTTCTTTCAGAAAAGATGTCAAACCTTCAGAAATTCCTTGAGATGGATCACGAAGTTGGGAAGGCAAATGCACCGCCAAAGCTGATGAAAGTTGAGGACTATTACTGGTGGAAGGACAGATTTACGGATTTTGTACGATTCAACGATATGCGCATGTGGGTGTGCATAGATGAAGGGTACATTCCACCAGTATCTGAAGTAGAAGGCCGTCAAAAGGTTTTTGTCATACCAAATGATGAAAGAGGATGACAAGAAACTATTTGAAGCTGAAAACAAGGCTTTCTCAATTATCCGTATGGCTTTACCTCAAGATATCTTGCACACGTTTCGGACTCAAAGGACGTCGAAGGAACTTTGGGAATCTCTCCAGAAAAGGTGTGAAGGTAATCCACGGGTACGTAGAAAGCGTACAGAGCTGTTGACCCAACAGTTTGCGATTTTCAAGGCTCTTAAGGATGAACAGTTAGATGATATTATCACACGGTTCTATCATCTGATAACAGAGCTTGAAAGTCATGGCATTGAGTATTCGGACACTGACAAGAACAACAAGCTTCTTGATGCCCTACCAGCCAAATGGGCTATGTACGTGGCAATGATTAAGCTGAATGAAGACAAATATTATGCTCAATCACTTGATGACATTGTGGGAACGTTGAGGGCATATCACTTCGAAATGATTAAGGCTGAGACTGATTACGAGCAAGTCCAGAATCCGGCTATGTATTTTGGAAAGACATCTAAATCATCAGTGACAGCTGAACCGAAGAGTGCTACAGCGTTTTTCACCGGAGAAACGTCATCGCCATCAGAGTCCGAAGACTCACTAAATCGCGCGTTCTTAGGGTTAGGAAGATCGGAAGAACCGCAACCTCAAGTCCAACAGGCATCGACCAGTCAGAGCTATTCGAAGATGCCCATGAGCGCAAAGTCCGCAGAAGAACATTTGAATCTACTTGCTTCGTTTGTGGCAGCTTATGGAAATTGTGTTCAAGGGAAGATCAATGATCCGGCTCTTTGGGATGAAGATTACGATCAGGTCGACCTTGATGACTTAGAGGAAATGGATCTTAAATGGCAACTGGCCATGGTGACCCAGCGGGTTAAAAGATTCATTAAGAGAACTGGAAGGAATTTGCAGATGAATAACAAGGGGATAGGATTTGATAAGTCTAAGGTCAAATGCTACAAATGTCAGGGATTGGGACACTTCGCCAGGGAGTGTCAAAGACCGAAGGTAGAATCATACCAAGGACAGAGTCAGCATCAAGGACAGTACCAAAATCAGTCCCAACAGAGATACCTTCCGAGTTATTCATCTGGTCAAGCCAATCTAGCGGGTCTAATATCCAATGTCACTTCTGACAGACAGCTAGATGGTACCTATGACTGGAGTTCACATCCTGAGTCAAATGCTAGAGCTTTCATGGCTGAAGTTACTGAGAATGGTTGTGAAGAAGACGAGCAGACCACAAGGGACAGCAGTCCGATGTGGGTAGAGAAGGCGAATGATCAGACCGTGCTGGAGTTTGCTGCTCAGATGGCCAACGTGGAATCTGATAACTCTAAGGTTAGTCTTTCTTATTCTCTATTTAAAGAATTATGTGCTTTGTGTGCTACTTCTAATGATAGGTTAAATCTAGTCTTAGAATCACATAAAACCATATCTGCTCAAAATGAAAATTTAAAAATTGAAAACGCTAGCCTAAATGATATAAAACAAGATTTAAAAGAAAAGCTTAAGGCTGATGCTCAAGACGTAATCGTTCTAAAAGACAAACTGAGTGAGCATTGTGTTAGGATAGAGCTTATGTATGAGCACGTAGAGGCCTTGACCAAAAGTCTGAAAGATAAGGACATAGAGCTAGCCGAGACCAAAGTTAAGGTAGCAGAGGCAAATAGCAAGCTGGAAAAGTTTAGGAATTCGAGCCTAAACCTAGGAAAAGTCTTAGATGCCCAAAGACAGTCTAAGAAGCCTGTAGGCCTAGGTTTTCACGAAATTCCTCCACCTTTCAATGCAAACTATGTGCCTCAGCCTCAGGAGAAAACTGACAACTCAGTAGACTTAGAGGACCTACCTGAACCGACACCTGAGCCTACAGTTGAAAATACACCTAAGGTGACTGACTCAACCGTCAAGGTCAAGAAAGTGAAGTTTGTATCTTCCTCCAGTGAAACACCTGCAGGAAAACAGAAAATTTCATGGGCTGACCAGGTCGAAGAGACAGACACTGTAGATGTACCAAAGGCAATAGACACTAGTGAGACACCTAGATCTAAGGGACCAACCAAAAAGTCCATGGATAAGATGTCTTGCTTTAGATGTCACGAGAAAGGGCATGTTGCTTCTCACTGTCCAAATAGGAAAGCAGATGTTACCCCTAAGACAGTGAACCCAACACCTGTTAAGCCCTCGACAAGTGTGGCGAGCACGAGTAGTTCTCAGAGTACCGAGAAAACTGTGCAGGCCGCACCAAAACCTGTTGTGAAACAAACACCGGTTAAGGTTGGACCAAAAGAAGTGGTTAGGACAAATTCACCGAATCGTGTCATTAATCAATCTAGGTCAGCACCTCAACAAGTCTATAGGAGCACCTCACCTAAGAGGAGTCACACTCTAGTTAGGTCTAATTCTCCTAATAAGCATACGACACCAGGTAGAGCCCGGAATTATGAGACTGAAATGTACCATAACAAAAATTATTCAAGGACTGAAACGAAAAGACCAATACAAAGGTCGAGAATGGATGTTAATCATTCAGCTTCACAACAGATTCTCAATCAAAAATCCAAGTCACCTGAAAGGAGAGATGGGTATTTGAAAGAATTCAAGTTTGTGGATGAGGATGGTATTACCAAGTCAGTCATGGCTTGGGTCCCCCGTGATAACTAACTTTTCTTGTTTAGTGTGCAGGAGTTAGCTACAGATCCTAATGACAAATGGTTTATGGATAGTGGTTTCTCTTGATACAGGACAGGGGTACAAAGGACGAAACAGCAGGTATGCTTTCTGGGTCCTTAGACCAAAGTGAGAAGTTATAAGGGAAACAGGTAAGGTGTGTCAGTTGTGTCAGTCTGTATAAACAATGCGAATCTAGTCACAAAAGCATTTGTTAGTTCATGCTTTGGGTGGTTAGTTCAACTGAATGGCATGTGTAATCCAAAGTAACTTGACCTTAGGCTATTTTATTTCTTTTTATAGTAAGTTAGTAAGTTACTTTATTAGCTTATTATTATTTATGAAAATCAAAAAAAAAAAAAAAGGAGAAAACCATAAAAGATTTAAAAAAAAAAAAAAAAAGTGAGCAGGTTAGAGGTTTGTACAACAGAACAGGTTGTGTAAGGTCGTTAACTCAGAAAATTTGAGTTAAGTCTTAGATGCATAGGTTCAAAGTGACGAAAATTAGCACAGTCGTTACAAACTCTAAGTGTTTAGGCTTTCACACATAATGCAACTAAACTCTAAGTGTTATACTTTATTTAGTTTGATGTGTTGGTAAGCATAATACATATAGGGAATCTCAAGGCTAATAAAATATTCTAGAAAAAGTCAAGCGTGTCACTAACTTAGATGTACGACCAATCGGTTTTAATTTTTATGTACAAGACATACAAACTTTGAGTCTAAATGAGGTATGCAAACTTTTTGGGGATGTATGGAAACATCAAATACATCTTAAAATGAAATGAATAGAAAAATCATATAAAACTGAGAGTCGAAAACATGCAACTCTGTTGTACGTAAGTACAGACCTGTTGTCTCTGTTTAGATTCGGGTTAGCAGATATGTCGCTCTGTTGTACGTCAGTACAGACCTGTCACCGCTGTCTGCTAACTTTAAAAATAAACTTTAAGTCAAACTAAGACACTTTGTTGTATGAAAATACAGACCTGTGTCCGATGTTTGTCTTTTAAAGAAAGTTTGCAAATACCAACAAGTTAGAATCTTTGTCTGTGTGCCTTGATCATAAAATTATGTCTATGTCTGCGTCACGTAAGATAATTTCCTGATAAATAAAAAGGCCAAGGGATATTCCGAAATGTAGAATGTTTAAAAGGGGTAAAATACCAACAATCGGCTAAATAGGTATGTCACGACAAACAAACAAAGGAATAAAAAATTCCTAAGTGTGAAAGTTTAAAAACTGAAAGTTAGTATCAGACATCGCTATCTGATTGAATCTTTCTTTGACTATTCTCGCCAAAAATATACTATTTAGTGTAGGTTAGAGTAGCTTAAGTTTAAAATTAATTTTATTTTATTTTATTTTTATCTTCAGTAGGATAAAAGGTCAAAGTTTCTAAGGATGCATGATTGGTTGAATAAACAAATATTGCGTGAAAATCTGTTGCTTAGTGTGATTGGTTCTGCAAAGGTTGTAAACCTCCATTACATGAAAAGGTTGAAACAGTTGAATTTTATTCAAAGATTTTCAAAATTTTCATTTAAGTGTTGAAAAAGTTGAAAATTGTTCAAAGTTTTTCAAAACTTACGAGGTTGGGACTATTTAAACAAAGGTAATGATAATTTCTCTCGAACTTAGTTCTCGTGTTTGGTTTACGCTATAAACCTTCAAAAACTTTAAGTAGGAGAGTTTCATTTTATCTTTATCGTTGAATAATGATTTTAATGTCCTACTAACATCTAATGACTTGTTTCATGTGTTGATTAAGTCTATACAGTGTTAGCCTTGAATTATTCACAGAATTACAGATTCTTCAAATGACAAAGGCGATTTGTGAACTTCATGCCAAGTTGGATCAGACAGAGACTGATCAGTAGCAGCAGATTGCAAATTTGGAGGTTATATTGGCATCTGGTTGAAAGATCATCCATCTCAGGGGGAGAAATAGTAGAGAGTGGAGAAATCGTAGAGAAGCTGTCCTTCGAAAAAGATAAGTCAAAGAAGATAGCTCGAATAGTGAGCGGGCAGATCTTTCAAGACAGTAGTGAGCTGGCAGATCTTTCAAATATTGGCTCTCACTGCTGATCCTCAGGGGGAGTCAGTGTCCAAAGCTACTGACAATAGGAAAGACAAGGATTCAGAGACAACTGAAGTAACTGAAGACATGGTCTGACCGGAGCATTGTCAGAGTAATTGAAGATGACTTAGAACTTTTTCCGAAGTGTTATGAATGCATCACTCGATGAAGGTGTTATGAATGATGATCAGAATGGGATAGATCTAGAGATGCAGAAGACTGCTCTAAATGATGAATCAGATTCTGAAGTTAGAAGTGACTGACTTTACCTTAGAAGGACCGTATAATCTAGGAAGACAATTCTGGGCTGAGGTGTTTGCAAAAACTGTCAGAAGAAAGGGTCGTACTGCAGATTTAAGAGGTTAGTCTAAGAGGTATTAGAAGCGCTGTGGTTCAAAGGAACGTGGACTAAGTTAGAGAAGCGATTCAGAATCATCAGTCATGGATAACGAGGAGAAAGGGTGATCTCGACATTCATTGTCATTAAAGCAAATAGTCTGTCAAGATCAATGAACAAAAACTAGAAGCTATCGTCAAGGGGGAGTCTGTTGGTACATTCAGTGTGACGACAGCAGTCTAGTTTTGTTATTGATAAGACAAGTTCTTAGGTGATTTTAGAATACAAGGCTTGGCATTCGAATCTGTGATAGATTCGAATGTAGCCATAGATTCGAATTGTTTAAGGCTTGGGATTCGAATCTGTGATAGATTCGAGTCTAGCCTTAGATTCGAATGGGCTAGATTCGAGACTGTCAATATGGACAGACTCGAATGGGCTTTGGGCCAGATTCGAGTTTGGCCCACATCAGACTCGAATCAGGGTCTATAATTAGGGATAGACTCGAAATATTATGGGACTTTTTGCAGAATTCGTGAGGAATTAAGCAAGAGGCGATCTCGAGTTTATCAGCTAGGTGAGTGCCGTTTCGGAGAGAATTAGTACGTAGGATCGTTCGTGTGTCGTTCGTTCAGCGTCTAATAGTCTCCGTGTTTCCGTTGGTTGAGAGTTGTCCGTCTAACCGTCAACGAGGATTCCGCACTCGTTCACGGATCCGCGTCTAGATAGATCTTGCAGTCGTAGACCTTACAGTGACCATCCATGCAAAAAAGTTCTTGACAAATAGATTTTCTAGAACAAAGTTGGTGTGTTCTTCAATCCATACATTGATAATTCTTTTTAAATAATGATATATTTATTTAAATTATTTCGAATTATATGTTTGTATTAATAAATTGTTTATGTTGATGTAGGTGTTTGATGTGTTCAATATTGATATGTCATATATCCTAAAGGTTCGTTGCTAAAAAAATATATATGTCCACGTTATATCACCAACATAAATAATTCATTGTCATCTACTTCTTTCAACTATATAGTTTTAAACTATATTAAATTTTATTTAAAAATGTATCAACAACTAAATTTTTGTTTCTATATGCTTTAATTCTTCTATGAATATCTTCTTGTAGGTCCCGAGAGGTTCCCAAAGAATATAGCTTTAAGCTGTAGAGGGGGGGGGGGGGGGGGAATACAGCTATTTCACACATAATGCAACTAAACTCTAAGTGTTATACTTTATTTAGTTTGATGTGTTGGTAGGCACAATACATATAGGGAATCTCAAGGCTAATAAAATATTCTAGAAAAAGTCAAACGTGTCACTAGCTTAGATGTATGACCAATCGGTCTTAATTTTTATGTACAAGACATACAAACATTGAGTCTAAATGAGGTATGCAAACTTTCTGGGGATGTATGGCAACATCAAATACATCTATAATGGAAAGAATAGAAATATCATATGTAACTGAGAGTCGAAAACATGCAACTCTGTTGTACGTAAGTACAGACCTGTTGTCTCTGTTTAGATTCGGGTTAGCAGACATGTCGCTTTGTTGTACGTCAGTACAGACCTGTCACCGCTATCTGCTAACTTTAAAGTTAAACCTTAAGTCGAACTAAGACACTTTGTTGTATGAGAATACAGACCTGTGTCCGATGTTTGTCTTTTAAAGAAAGTTTGCAAATACCAACAAGTTAGAATTTTGTCTGTGTGCCTTGATCATAAAAGTATGTCTATGTCTGAGTCACGTAAGATAATTTCCTGATAAATAAAAAGGCCAAGGGATATTCCGAAATGTAGAATGTTTAACAGGGTAAAATACCAACAATCGGCTAAGTGGGTATGTCATGACAAACAATCAAAGGAAGTCAAAAAAATTCCTAAGTGTGAAAGTTTAAGTACTAAAAGTTAGTATCGGACATCGCTATCTGATTGAACCTTTCTTAGACTATACTCATCAAAAATATGTTGTTTGGTATTTAGCTTAGCTTGTAATTTTATTTTTATAACTTAAGTCTAGATTAAAATTTTTTTAGTCAAAATTTTATTTTATTTTATTTTATTTTTATTTTTACCTTAGCTTATTTTATTTTAGTTTAGTTTAATTTTTACTTAGGTAAAAGGTCAAAAATTACTAAGGGTGCATTCGAAGCTGGATAAAATATACAATGCGTGAAATATCTGAGCTTAGGGTAAAAGAGTTGACATAGTTTATCTGGTTACACAACACAGTAGAAAATAGTTGGAAAAAGTTGAATTATTTCAAAATTTCTGAAATTTTTCTAAGTGTTTGTAGCTTCGAATCTAAGACAGACTCGAATTTGAAGTTCTCGAATCTGTCAGTAGACTCGAATCTACACATAGACTCGAAGGTAGTTAGTATATAAAGGTCCACAGTGAAGGCATTTACTTCTCACTGTTCTCGAATCTGATTTCTCGAATCTGTCACTGGCGATCTCGAATCTATTCTCGAGTCTATCGTATTTCTGCTAAACGACATTTCGTCGATTCTAAAGCTTTTGTGGTCGATTCTACTTTCAAATCTAGGTATAAGCAACATGATTGTACAAGATTTTGGTGGTTTCATACACAAATTTGGGCTTAAACATCACATTTTGATGTTTTATTGGTCAAACTAGGGTTATTCATAAATAACTAAGTTAGGACCTATAAAATATCAAATTAAAGGCATAAATCAGTGATTAGAACTTAGTTGAACTAAAGTATGTGATTTACCTAGTTCAAAAAGGTTAAAATCTTGGATTTTTGTTGAAAACACAACTGTCGGCCTCTCGAATCTGATCTTGGGCATTCGAATCTGATCATGGGTTTCTCGAATCTATCAATAGATTCGAGATGACCATGATATTCGAATCTGTCCATCAGACTCGAATAGGGTCTATTCGAATCTGTCCATTGCATTTGAATATGGGCACTTCGAATCTGTTACTCTCGAATCTGTACTTTATTTATTTTGTTGAATTTAAATTTCATTACACTTGTGGAAATTTAATTGTGTTAGATTTTGTATTTAATCAAATACAAAATAAAACAAATTTGAATTTAAACAAGTTTATTGATTTTTAATAAGTCTAACAAATTTTATGTATTGTGCAGATATGGCGCTTCGTGCTTTTGTTCCCAAGCACAATATGGTACTGAATCCTGCCCATAACATCCCTGAGGCGCAGGGATTTCGAGAAGTTTTAGATTTTCTGGCGGAATCTAGAATAAGTTATGTGTTGTATGAAAACATTCCGATTGTGATATCCTATGTACGTCAATTTTACGATCACTTGCAGGTGGACTGCACTGTCACCCCGACAGTGTTAAGAACCAGAATTGCCGGACAACCTTTGGTTTTCTCTGCTGATAATTTGCGTCAAGTACTGCAGCTGGGTTCCCTAGAACAAGAAGACGGGCCTACAGACTTTCCTTTAAGTATTAGGCAAGCAGCTTTTTTGAGAATGGGATACAGCTTGGACGTTACAAAATCTTCATATATGAAAAGCGGGTTGATAGGACAATGGCGTTTCTTAGTCCACGTATTAATGGTGTGTTTTGCGCCTAAGAAGGCTGGTTTTGATTACATCGTATCTAAGATTCAATCAGCGATGATAGCGATGGTATACAATAAGAAGTTTAGTTTCTCGCAGCTGTTTTTCTCGGAATTTATCCATCAAATCACGGCTCCTGAGAGAGAAAGGTTCCTTTTGTATCCGAGGTTCGTGATGATGTTGATAAGGCACTTCTTGCCTGAGTTGCCACAATCAGACGATGCATTGAGCGTTAATATTATGGAGAAGCGCATTTACTCTGACTGTTCCTCACACCGAGGAAGGTTAGCAGTTCCGGTGGCACGTCCACTATTTGGTGCAATTCTGGATAGGGAATTTCAAGCCCCGAGTAATGCCAACTGGGCAGGGGTAGTTGATGTCCAACCACAGCAACAACAGCAACGTCAACTACAACAACAGCCTCGTGTTCGTCCCCATGATCCAAGGCGAAGACAAAGAGATACTGCAAGTCAGACTCAGGCGTCTAGGCCTTCTACGAGTCAGCAACCAGAAATGCAGGATGCCGGGCCGTCAAATGTCCCAAATGAGGCTGATCAACTGTGCCAAACGCTCAATGAAATTTGGGAGGCAGGTCCACATGCAAATGAAGATATAGCTGCAGCGTTAGTGGGTGAATTACTTGAGCCTCCAGAGGGAGAAGAAGATGTCTTCAGAGATGTTGACGAATATGTGCCAGAGCAGACTGGCAATGATGAGTCATCATCTGCTACAGAATCAAAAGAAATGGAGGAGATTGAAGTTGAAGCTCCAGAATCAGTCTCGACAGATCCTCATATTCAAATTGGAACCTATGGTTCACGATTGATTATTAATGAAGGTGCTTCGAGGAGGCGAGAGGCCAGAGAATTGGAGGAGTCAGATTTTGAAGAAGATGAGACTCCTCAGTTGGTGACAAGGCAACGGGCCAAACGTCACAGGTTTATGCAGGGGACTTCATCACAGTCCGATGCACAACCTCCGCCTCAAACCCCGACCCAACCTCAAGTTACCGCTCCACCATCACCGCCACCTCAACAACATGAACCCTACATTCCCCAACCATTCAATCCTGCTCCCATTCAGTCCATCCCTTCTACATCCGAAGCCTATACCGACAATCAACGAATCATGCAACTCAAGAGCCGTGTCGACTTTCAGAACATTCAAATCATATCTCTCACAAAAGCAGTCGGAGAACTCCAAGAGCATAACTCTAATCTTGATAAGGAGAATGCCGAACTGAGAACGATTGTTGAAAGTGTTAGAGACGAAAACACGGAGATTAAATCATTTGTTGCTGATCAATCATCTGAAATCCGAGCAATGCGGTCCCTCCTAGAGCAACTTATGAAAAATCTACAAACTCAGGGGGAGACAAGTTGTAAAGATCAGGAAGTACAGCGAGAAGATGATGATGATGAAGGCAATGATCCCAGTGCAAATAAAGAGATTGAGTCTGTAGATTTTCCTGCAGCTCAAGTTACTCAAATTCAGGGGGAGCCTAGTCAAGGCGAAGGACACAGGGGTGAAGCTAGCTCATCTAAGGAGCCTACAGACTTTGAGATCAGTGAGATGATTGAAGCGCTCATGGATCTTGATGATGATCCACTGGATGTAGGCTTTGATAACGAAGATGAAGAGCTTGAAGAAGGGGAGTTTGCGCCAGAGGAGATAGTCGACTGGCGATCAGATGATGAAGTACTTGCTGATGAGGATGATGAAGCTGACGAGATAATAGTGCAGCAGAATCCTATCACTGATACTTATATGATTGATGGACATAACATTGTCGATGCAGATATAGTGAATGTTGCTTTAAATCCTCAGCCATCGACAGAGGAACCTGCAAGAGAGCTAACAAATGAAGAAAAACGAAAGCTATGGTTCAGGGATGAAGAGAAGGAAGCAGCAATTAAAAGGACAATGAGAGTGCCAGGTACGGGGAAGCTGTCTGAGCGAATTTTAAGCTGGTTCTTTGACAGAGAACTGCAGCTATTTATAATAAAGAGAAAAGACGGGCTTCAGTACATGAGGCGAACTTTAAAAGCGTTCAACTCCCTGCCAAAGATCGAAATTGCAGATCTAGCATGGAAAGATCTGATAAACATTGGCAATGATCCCTATGCGGACGTTATCGCAAGAATCATAAGAAAGGAGGGAAGATCGAGGAAATTTGAGCGTCTGAGTCCAAGAGTTGGGAAAAGAGTAGAGGATCCATCACGTATCGACCCTCTAACTGGTCGACCTTGGATGAGGATTCATTATAAGCCAGCCAGATGTCTTAGGAAGGTACCTCTCAAGCCAATGCCACAAAATATTCTGAAGAATCTGAAGTGGTGGTATGCTGACACGGAAACTGGAGAAGCGGTTATGGAAGACTTAGAAGAACAAGTTATTCTTAGAGTCTATGACCCGCTTCACCTGGTGAACCTATCTAAAGAAGACCTGCAGATCTTGTATAACTGTAAGATTTCCAGTGACGCACATATGGATGCTGAAGCGAGTAAGTATGAAAATGTGGTCAAGGTATGTGTTGAAAAAGGTCTGTATGCTGGTAGTGTTTTGAATCAATAATAAACCATGTTCTTAAATCAAATGTGTGAATTATTAGAAGCTATCGTCAAGGGGGAGTCTGTTGGTACATCCCGTGTGACGATAGCAGTCTAAGTTGTCTTACATTGTGATTTTGCATATGTTTGGTATATATATATTATATATGATTGATGTTTATCAGTGTTTGTATGTTTGAACTTGATGTAACGTATTACAAGAAGTTCAAACATAAAACTCAAAGGTAAAATCAATCATAAGGTAATATTATAAGTTTCATCACTTAAGTGTTTAAGTGTAAAAGGCTAGATTCGAATTTCTTAAGGGGATACATTCGAATCTGAGATAGATTCGAATGAGTCCATAGATTCGAATATAGGTTAGATTCGAATCTGTCAGATGGACAGATTCGAATGGGCCTTAGGCCAGATTCGAGGTTGGCCCACAACAAACTCGAATCAGGGTCTATAATTAGGGATAGACTCGAATGATTAGCAGACCTTTGGCAGAATTCGTGAGGAATTAAGCAATAGGCGATCTCGAGTTTATCAGCTAGGTGAGTCCCGTTTCGGAGAGAATTAGTACGTAGGATCGTTCGTGTGTCGTTCGTTCAGCGTCTAATAGTCTCCGTGTTTCCGTTGGTTGAGAGTTGTCCGTCTAACCGTCAACGAGGATTCCGCACTCGTTAACGGATCCGCGTCTAGATAGATCTTGCATTGGTAGACCTTACAGATAGTTTAAATATTTAGGATTAAAATCATCCTCATCTTTTCTAAATGGCTAGATATTAGTGACGATCCAAGTATCGGTATCTCGATTCTATTCGTCGTTCTCTGAGTTCGATAATTCTCGAAGTCAGCTTCTAGCTGTACTAATTACGACTGGTACACTACCAGTGGTATTTGGTATAACTTAGGCTTTCTTCAAATCTTTTGATTATCATAGCCAAATCCGTAAGATCAAAATAGCGCCGTTGCAGGGGAACGGCTAGAGATATTGTGAAAAGGTTTTAGCTGGTAGACTAGCCAACCCTTCTCTTGGGATTTTATCCCTTGAAAGTTCTTTTCTTGTTTTTGCCATCCTATATCTTATAATAATCCACCCTCTCAGTGTTTGTGTATGGTTTATGACTCGGAATTCCAATCCGCATGTCGTAAGCCCTTACAACAAACCTGAAAGAACCTTTCACAACCGTCTTCACATCCTTTTCATCCTATCATTGAGATTATATCTAGCTCATCTGAATCTACTAACCACCCTGTCCCTCCACTGGCTGATAGAGGTCATATTGATTTAGTTGTTGAGTTACCTCCTCTCTCACCTTCTTCTCCTACATCTGACTCATCCTTTTCTTTATCTCCCTCCGATAATCCTTCAGAGCAAATCATGGGCGACCTTCGCACCATGCATGAGCTTAACCGACCGATCACCGACGACTCGGAAGGTGCCATTGTCATTCCCGGGTTTGATGCAGTCAATTTTGAACGAAAGTCCAGTCTTATCACTTTAGTTCAAGATAATGCACAGTACTGTGGAATAGCATCTGAGTATCCTTATGCACACATAAAGAAATTCAGGAAAACGTGTGGTTCATATAAGGTGAATCAAGTTCCTAAAGATATCATTCGATTGACGCTATTCACGTACTCACTGGATGTGCTCTCACATGGTATGATACTCTTCCGTCCAATTCTATTCATACCTGGGAAGACATGGAGACACAGTTCTTATCGAAGTTTTGTCCGCCTTCACGCACCACTTACGAGTGAGATTCTGGGATTCAGGCAGAAGCCTGAAGAGTCCTTACAAGATGCGAGGGAGCGGTACAAAGAATCCATAATGAAGTGTCCAAATCATAATCTGACGCTCAATCATCGAGTCAAGTCTTCTATGAAGGTGTACATCCGATGTATCACTCTTTGGTCGATTCCGCTTGTAGTGGATCTGTCTATAGGAAGACACCTTAGGAGGCTGTTGAGATCTTGGATGACTTGGTGATGAGTCAAAATCAGACGCCTAACGAGTATTTTGGATGGGGGCCTCTGATTCGAAGCAAGCTGCTGCCATAGCTACACTCACAGCTAAGATTGATCTCCTCACGCAGAGTAGTCAGCCACAGTCATCCACAGTTGCTGTACACGCAGTACAACAAGGATGTGAGCACTGTGGTGGACCACATTCCGGCTATGAGTGCCATGCCAGCTTGTCTTATCCAAATCAGGAAGAGGTATATTATTCTTCAGGAGATTATGGTGGAGGCATGGCTCGATATGCCCAACCTACTCCGAACTATGCTCGAGCTCAGAACCAACCACCTTCTGGTTTCGCTCATCCTCGTCCTCATGTTATGCAGAGACCCCAATTTAACTCTCACCAAGGGTATAACCAGAGATATCATCAAGGACAATCTTCTTCTTTCTCTCAGTATAATTCTAATCCAAATGAGTTTCATAACGCTCACTTCCCAAACCAGAATCATTAGTCTCAGCTCGTGCAGCCCGCAAAATCAAACCTATAGGAGATGATGATGAAGTTTATGGTAAATCAAGAGGCGTTATCTAGAAGTTAGCAAGCTGCCATTCAGGCCCTTGAAACGCAAGTGGGTAAGCTTGCACAATCAAGGAATGTTAGGAATGCCAGTGAGCTTCCTAGCAACACTGAGCCTAATCCAAGAGGAAATATGAAAGACAAGGGTCCTGCTCAAGTCAATGCCATCACTGTGCATGATGGTGAGCACGCCGAGGATGTTCCTTCTTTTACTTCTTCCTTTCCTCCCCCATTGAAGAAGGAACTGGAGACTTTGATGGACGAGATGCATCTGAAAGCTTCAGAAAGTACCGCATATGTCCCACCTCCTTTATACATCCAAGGCAAGGCTGATCCTGGTTGTTTCACCATTCCATGTTCAGTTGCCAGAGCCATATTTTGTAATGCTTTAAGCTACCTAGGCTCTAGCATTAATGTCATCTCACATGACATCTTTCAGCAGCTGAACTTGGGTCCTCTTAAACCTTCGACTGTTGATATCCAGTTAGCTGACGGTTCCCTGAGACGACCGGTAGGAGTTTATGAGAGAGTTGGTTTGAGAGTTGACAGATTTGAGTTTGTTTTCGATATTGTTGTGCTTGATATGGGTAGTTCATGTTTCGTTCGTCTTATCTTAGGTAGACCTTTCCTAAATGTATCTAGAGCCTTAATTGATGTTTTATCCATGAAACTTACTTTTAGAGTCCAAGGTGAGGAGGTTACATTCTGTATGGTCGAGGCTGATCCTTTATTCCCTTCGTTCACCGATTCATTGCTTTCTATATCCGTTAAGAAGTGACTTCAAGGATGCCATATTTGAAGGAAGAGAAGTTTATGAATGCAACATCCATGCTACGTGATGTTGCAATAGATATAAGGGAGTCTGCGTGTTTGCTAACGGATGATGTGCCGAAGCACTTCAGCACTAATGGTGATTTAATTTTAGCCGAGACATTTGTGCCCAATTCTACATCTTCTCGTACTGTAGATGCTAATATTGACTTGGTTGTTTCTTCTAAATAGGTATCTTCAAGCCCAACCAAGAAAGAGAAGAGAAAGAAGAAGAGCAAAAAGAGAAAGAAAAATGAAGGCACAAAGGGTCAAAAGTATGTGCCTAAGCTCCCGGTTGTTGATTTGAGTAAGTTTGAGTATGCTAAGCTTCATGTTGATGGTGATGTGCTCGGATATGAGTCCATTACCCCAGGTATCCTCTCGGCTAATAAAGGCCATGTGGCTGAGTCAAGCTAATGACTCCCCAAAAACAAGCGCTTGCGGGAGGCACCCCGTCAATAATAATCACTTTATTATATCGTTTACAGTTAGTTTGTTTCCTTTGATCTTGCATGATTCACAGTTAGCCTACTTTATTTCTTAATTGCATGAGTATCGTAGCTTAATTTCTCTTACTGCTTAGCTTAAATAATGCCTAATTATATCGTCTTGAAGTCCCTTGGCTTTTTGTTTCGGTATTTAAGGTTTTAGTTTGCTAAATTTAATAAATTTGTGAAGTCAGTTTGACTTTTTAAAAGTCAAATATGAATTTTCTAAGTCTTAGCATTTTGCAATTAGTTAGTTCATCTTTTTAGTGAATTGCATTACATAAATTTGCTCTTGCATTATTCATTTAGCTGATTCTAGTTATTTGATATGCTTTGAGTTTTAGTTTTAGCATAATTGCCTATCAAATGTCACATGCATTTTATTTTAATTTTAGTCTTAATTTTCGTTAAAATTTTGAGCTGAATTATGAGACAAAATAAAAGTGTAAAGTCTTGATCAGTTTTAGAGGTTTATTTTCAAGAAAGTGTGGGGTAATAATTGAATTGGTTTAGTCATATAGGTTAAATTTGGAGATTGATATATCTGGTTTTTGCTTATTGCTATCTGTTCTGTCTGCTCTGTGCCTGGAGTCATCGCGGTCGCGATCATATGATCGTGGCCGCGTTCCTTTGAGCGGAAAAAAATTAATAAAATTAAATCATCGCGGCCGCGCTTCTTGGAACGCGACCGTGCTCCCTTTTCTATATAAATGAACAGATCGTGATTCATTTTTCTTCCTCGCACTCTATCTCTTTCTCTCTCGTGATTTTTTTTTCGGCTGACGTTTTCTTATGATTTTTGTTTCCGTTGTTGCATTGTAGTGTCGATCTTCGCATCTCCTTCAGTTAAGTTCTCATAATCCTTCGTTTATTTCGTTATTTAGTTGTTTTTCTTTGTTTTTGATGAATAATTCGAGAATCGCGATGTTTATATGTTTCTACTGCTTTTTCTTGCTTATTTAGGGTTATGATCTCGTTTAGATTACATAATATTAGTTAGCTTTTGTTGTTTTATGTTTATTTCCTGATCCTAAGTTCGATTTTGCTTTTAAAAAGTTGTATATTGGAGATTTGTGAATAAATGCTTCGTTTATTTCGTTATTTACGTTTATCTCGTTTATCTTTTTCTCTGAAAGAATGCTTATCTAGGTTCATTCTTATTATAGTTAGTTTTATCTTTCATTTAGTTCACTTAGTAGTTTTTCTTGCTTTAAGTGTGAGAATAATCGAGTTTTCTCCTATGGTTCTTCATCGCGGTGCGACCGCGATCCTAAAAAAAGTATATATTTATTAGTTTCTTTCTTTTAATTTCCTGTTCATTTTTATAGTTGTTAGATTTATTTTTGTAATTTTAATTTCTTTTCATTTAGCATTTTTAGGTTCGTTTAGTATTTTAGTATTTTTTATTTTAATTTTAATTTAATATGTTTAGTTTCTATGAATTTAGTTAGGTTAGTATTTTAGTATTTTTAGTTTCTTTTCGTTTAGTCTTTTTTTTTTAGTTTTTTGTATTTTTAGTTTTTAGTTTTGCATCCGTAGTTTTCGTTTAGCATTTTTAGTTGATTTTGTATTTTAGTTTTTGTTGTTTAGTTTATTTTTAGTTTTGGCTTAATTTTTCATTTTCTTTTAGTTTTTAAGTTTATTTTTAGTTTTTGGTTATTTTTGTAATTTTTAGGTTAGTTTATTATTATTTTTTAGTTTCTAGTTTTTAGTTTTATTTTTTTTAAGTCATTTTTTTAGTTTAGTTTGATAGTTCTTTTTATAGTTTTTCATTTTTAAGTTTATTGTTAGTATAGGTTTAGTATTTTAGTTTAGCTTAGTTTTTTTTTATTGTAGTATTTTTTGTTTTTTTAAGTTTTTAGTTTAGTATTTTAGATTTTATTATTATTTTTGTTTTAGTTCTTTTATTATTTTTGCTTAGGTTTTTATTTTATTTTATTTTAGTTTTGTAATTTAGTTTATTTTTCTTTGTTCTTTTATTTATTTAGTTTCTTTAGAATTTATTTAGGGTAATATTTAGTTTTCTTAAGTTTTAATTAGGTTTTTATTTCGTTCGTCTTTGTTTACGGTTTTCTTAGGATCTAGTTCATCTATTTTTGTTTTCTTTCTATTTTGTTTCTTTATTTTAATTTATATTTTAGGGCTTCTTAGTTTCGTATTTTCGGGATCGTAGGAGTTTTAGTTTTTCGTCTTTATTTTTGTGTCGGCATGTATAGTTTGTTCTATCCTTATTTTCTTGCAGATTTCCATGGCTGCTGCTGCTGCTGCTCCCCCGCCACTGCCTCCTCCTGGTGGTGGTGACGGTGGTCGTCGCTCTCCTTAGGGGCCTCATCGATTTCTTATCTTTGAGGACCCAAAGGATAAGGCGAAGCTTCTTCGTCTCCAGAAGAAGGCGATGGTTCCAACATAGGGTGTTTCTTGGACATCATTGGAGGCATTGGGCATTGCTGCCCACCTACGGGGTATCTTGGCTCACCCACATATCAGTATTTCGCGGCCTCCTGCACTTCTGCGTCTGCTGGATATTGATGAGCCGGTTTACAGAGAGCTCGCTCTAGAGTTTTTGACGACTTATTTCTTCGACGCCATGACATCTGATTTCGCGTCTGCATCGATTAGTTTTCGTTTAGGAGGCATGGAACATCGTATTTCCCTCCGAGAGTTAGGGCTTCTCTCGTGGGTGTAGACAGCTGATGAGGTAGGCGATGCTGTGTTTGCTTCGGCGGTTAGAGGACCAGCGGAGGGTTTTTCCGAGGCGGTTTTTTGGACTACGCTTGCACCGGGAATGTATGATTCTCATAGCTCGAAGGCTACGCCCTTTCGTGACCCGGTGCATCGTATCGTTTTTAGGATATTAGCTTCTAGCACATCCTGCTGTCAGGAGCCGAACACGGTTTCCCATCGGGACCTCATGATGCTGAGTAGGCTGCTCGAGCTCGACAGTACGATACAGTTTTCCTTTTGGTTAACTTCGTTTTTTGCGGGTGCCTGCGGACGTGTAGCGTCCAACCCGTTAGTTGGAGGTATGGCGCGTAGTCTAGGGGTTCTTGCCGATGCTGCTGTCGAGCGGGGGCTGACGGTTGTACCAGAGGCTCAAAGGATGACGTTTGGGATTGAGACTTTAGCGACGATGGGTATGCTCGCACGTGGGCATAGACATCTCCTGGGTTAGGTTAATCCCGACTCCGTAGAGGAGCATGAGATGGAGCCTCAGGTTGACGAGGAAGAGATTCCAGGCAGACCCGGTAGCTCCCCCTTCACCCCCTCCCATTGCCAGATCCCCCTTACCTTCCCAACCTCCCCCCTTCTTCCACTACCCAGCATTCCACATCAGTCTTACCTCCCCTAGTTTACCCCATGATGGTTGACGAGTCGACTTCTATTACTCAGCGGGATATTCTTCTGGGTCTTGTTGCTGAGCTAGATGACTTGCATCGTTTTATCATCTCTTCCTCCCATTCCACCACCCATCATCTCCATCTGCCTCTCCCTCCCCGTCGCTTTCTCATTCCCACCTCTTCCATTGTCTACGCCCCTTCTTCTACCACTATCCCCAGCCCCGCCCCATTTCCCTCTCCTTCTGACCCGGTTCCTCCTCCGTTCCCGTATTGTCACACCCTGCTACCCCGGTTGGCAGCGAGGCGTGACGAGTGCGGAAGCGTAACCATAATCATAATGAACGACCACTATATGGACGTTTTTAAAATACATCGTTAAAGCTTTAAAGCATAGTAATGTTTTACATGAGAAATGAAGTTCGCACAAATACAGAGATTTAATTACATAATTAAAATATCCAAAATAATGCAGCTAAATCTCCGTTAAATTGAATATGCATGCGACTCCATGGATGCGGAAGCTTGAAAGTAAAATACGTCCGAGGCATACTTGCCTTAATTTCCTGAAATTACACGCTAAAATACGTCAACAAAATTTGTTGGTGAGCTCATAGGTTTACACGTAAATCTGACTTGTATGGACAACAATAATAGAGATTGAATTTATAAAATCATAAATTCCTTGTTATGTATTACATATAAACCATCATGCAACCGAAGCTTAATTTAAAATGAGTTTGCTCTGTGCAGTATTCCCATACGTAATACCGTTTGTTGAATATATATGCACCCGCTGTTAGCAAATTGAACTAACCCGAGTGGGGGACATGACTCCCAATAGATCTATCCACAATATATTCGCGCTTACAAATAAATGCAATTAACGGTTCATGATATCAGAGCTAATGGAACCCAATGTGTAATACATAATAGAAATGAAAGTATTTCCGTGTCCATATATAAACGAAGCATGTATTTCATCCCCAAAACATAACAGTGTGAAAATAGGGGCTATGAGAACTCACCGAGATTGCGATGGCAAAAATCTAGCGTAAAAAGCTTTTAGCGTAAAAGGATGGATGATGCGTCGAGCGAGATTAAACGGGTCCTAAATGATAATAAGGACTTAATATCTCTAATATATAGTGATACATACATATTTATAGATTTTTATGTCTTAAATCACCCAACATTACAAGTTTATAAATAAAATTCGCTTAAAACGTCAAGTTTATATATATATATATATATATATATATATATATATATATATATATATATATATATATATATATATATATATATATATATATATATATATATAATTTTCCAGCTTTTTCGGAGGTTTTTCGGCCTACTTTGAGGCTGTTATTGACTAAGATCCAAAATGTTTTAGACTTTGGTTTTCTAGGACATTAAACTACTATATACAAAGGATTTTTAGAATCAAGAACGGCCATTTTTCGAGATGTTTAGGTTGGTGAAAAAGCTCGTTAAAAACCCTATGTTGGCCATTTTTGAGCTGTCAAACGTTCGGTTTCCCAAATAATTTATGGAGGTCTTAAACTTCAAAATAAATCATGAAAATTTGCAGATCTATAGTTAAGACATAGATCTAACTTTTGAGACAAGAATCAACTCATTTCGTTGAGTTATGAATTAGTTATGATTTTTCAAAGTCGATATAAATTTTCTGCCGAAAATCCGTAGTCTATAAACTTGAAACAACTTATGATTCTTGTTGTTTATTCAAAGACTATTTGTATAAAAGTCATAATAGTTATAAAAACACATATATATCACATGTTTTCATAATATTATCACTTTTATAATGTGTTCATATATTCATAAACACATTTAAAGAAACAACTTAAAAATAAAAACTAGAAACTTATAAACTTGAGTTTTTATGAAACTTGTTGTTGTAGGTGATTATATATATTATGCAAGACTTATATAAACATAAATATAAGATGATATAAGCTAGTATTTACTTACTTTGGGGTATTAGAAAGATGAAACCAAGTAGAAGTTGAAACTCTTGGAAGATTTCACTCAAAAACACTTGAAAATTACAAGAATATGAAAGTTGCACAACTTTGGCTTTGGCTTGAGGCCTTGGCCGGTTTTGAAGAGAGGAAATGAGAGAGTGATTTTGCTTTGCAAGGTGTGAGAAATGAGGTGAAGTTGGGGTCTTATTTATAGAGGGGAAAAAGGTGGCGAAATGATGAAAATAGTGAAAAATCTTGCATGAAAGGAAAGAGGAGGATTTGATGTAGAAAGGTTGAGTAAAAAATGTATTCTTTTGGTCCTTTTGGTCCTTCCTTGGCCGGCCTATATGGCCAATATTATGGGGTATTTCTATTTTTTTTTTGTATAAATGTATTTACAATGTATTCTTGTATTTCACTTTTTCTTGTAAATTCAAAAATACTTTTGAATGCATTGTTTTAATGAATTGTTTTAGTCTTGCATAATTAATGGTAAGTAATTGTATTAGTGTATGATTAGTGTCACTAATCATAATTTAATTATGTACTTAGTTGAATTAATCCTTCATATCGTAAATTGATCGGATTAATTGATTTCCCGATTCAACGCACCGATGAATTTGATTCTAATTGAGTTGAATTTTCTAATAAACCTTGTTAATCACTTGATTAATTTCTAATGACCACTGATTAGGCTATAATGGACTATTAAATATAGATTAGGTCATTATTGCTAACCTGGTTTAGTGCCGGATGTTACAGTCTCCCCCTGTTAAGGGAATTTCGTCCCGAAATTAGCTCGTGTTCTCCACTGCTTGAGTATTTGAGAACAGGTGAGGGTATTTCTCCCGGAACTGATCTTCGCGTTCCCACGTAAATTCAGGACCTCGCTTAGAGTTCCATCTGACTTTTATTTTCGGGATCCGGCTGTGCTTGAGTTTCTTGACTTCTCGGTCCATTATTTCTACAGGTTGCTCAATGAAGTTCAACTTATCGTCTAACTCCAGCTCGTCCATGGGTATAACGAGTGATTCATCAGCCAGACACTTCTTAAGATTGGACACGTGGAAGGTATTATGAACGTTACTAAGCTCTGGGGGCAGATCGAGTAGGTAAGCTACCGGGCCAATTCTTTTGGTGATCTTGAATGGTCCGATATAACGAGGATTGAGTTTTCCTCGTTTCCCAAAACGGATTACGCCCTTCCAAGGCGAGACTTTTAACATTACTTGATCTCCCTCTTGGAACTCCAAATCCTTCCGTCGAACGTCTGCATAACTTTTCTGCCGATCCCGCGTGATTTTTAACCGGTTACGAATCTGGGCTATTTTTTCTGTAGTCTCCTGGATGATTTCCGGTCCAGTAATCTGACTATCTCCTACTTCAGCCCAACAAAGAGGTGATCGACACTTTCGCCCGTAGAGTGCCTCGAATGGGGCGGTCTTAATGCTCGAGTGATAGCTGTTGTTATAGGAAAACTCGACTAATGGCAGGTGCCTGTCCCAACTTTTGCCAAAATCGATGACACATGCCCTTAACATGTCTTCCAAAGCTTGAATCGTCCTTTCACATTGACCATCCGTTTGCGGGTGATAGGCTGTGCTCATATCTAGGCGTGTACCCGGTGCTTCTTGCAACGACTGCCAAAATCTTGATGTGAACCGGCTGTCCCTGTCTGATATAATTGATACAGGTACTGCATGTCTTGAGACGACTTCTTTAAGATAGATTCGTGTTAACTTATCCATCTTATCAGTCTCCTTGATTGGCAGGAAATGTGCGGTTTTGGTAAGTCGATCCACAATCACACAAATAGTGTCATAACCTCCAGAAGTCTTTGGCAACTTGGTGATGAAATCCATGGTGATGTCTTCCCACTTCCACTGGGGTATTTCTGGTTGAACTAGCAATCCTGATGGTTTTTGGTGCTCAGCCTTAACCTTCAAACATGTTAAGCACTTGCTGACGTAGGTAGCAATGTCGGCCTTCATATTTGGCCACCAGTACATTCCTTTCAAGTCGTGATACATCTTATCTGACCCTGGATGAATAGCATATCTTGTCTTATGCCCTTCATCCATGACCAGCTTCCTTACTCCTCCGAGTTTTGGTAACCAAATTCTGCCCATGAAGTATCGACATCCATCTGGCTTGATTTCAAACTGTTTATCCATACCTCTCAAGGCTTCATCCAGTAGATTACCCTCCTTGACTGCTTCTTCTTGTGCCTCGCGGACTTGAGAGTTTAGGTTTGACTGTATAGTCATGACCAAAGCTCGGACTCTTAATGGCTTAACCCGTTCTTTTCGGCTTAGGGCATCAGCCACGATATTCGCCTTCCCCGGATGATAACGAATTTCGCAGTCATAATCGCTAAGTAGTTCAACCCAACGACGCTGCCTCATATTTAACTCTTTCTGATTCAGAATATGCTGAAGACTTTTATGGTCTGTGAATACCGTGCACTTAGTTCCATACAGGTAGTGCCTCCATATTTTGAGAGCAAACACCACGGCTCCAAGCTCTAAGTCATGAGTCGTATAATTCACCTCGTGAATTTTGAGCTGTCGTGATGCGTAAGCAATGAATTTATCCCTTTGCATGAGCACACAACCTAATCCATTGTGTGAGGCATCACAGTAGACCACAAAATTTTCAGTCCCTTCAGGTAAGGACAGAATTGGTGCACTACACAATCTTTGCTTTAACTGCTGAAACGCCTTTTCTTGCTCTTCACCCCAGATATACTTCACATCCTTCCGAGTCAATTCTGTTAAGGAACCTGCTATCTTTGAGAAGTTTTCGATAAATCGCCTATAATAACCGGCAAGTCCTAGAAATTGGCGGATTTTCGTGGGGGTTCTAGGAGTCGCCCAGTTCTTTATGGCCTCGATTTTTGATGGATCAACTTGGATTCCCTGGTTGTTGATCACATGTCCAAGGAATTTAACTTCTCGCAACCAAAATTCACATTTTGAAAATTTGGCGTATAACTGTTCCTTCTCTAACAACTCCAAGATCAGCTTGAGATGTTGTTCATGCTCCTCCTTATTTCTGGAATAGATGAGAATATCGTCTATGAACACTATTACAAATTTGTCCAGATATGGTTTACACACTCGATTCATGAGGTCCATGAATACGGCTGGTGCGTTGGTCAAACCGAATGGCATTACCTGGAATTCGTAATGTCCATATCGAGTTCTGAATGCTGTCTTGGGAATGTCTTCTTCCCGAACATTTACTTGATGATAACCGGATCGCAGATCAATCTTAGAGTAGAAGCTAGAGCCCTGTAGTTGGTCAAATAGGTCATCAATTCTGGGGAGAGGGTAGCGGTTCTTTAACGTTAACTTGTTTAGCTCTCGGTAGTCTATGCACATTCTGAAGGATCCGTCTTTCTTTTTCACGAACAAGACTGGAGCTCCCCAAGGCGAGGAACTTGGTCGAATGAATCCTTTATCCATCAACTCTTGTAATTGATTGGATAGCTCTTGCATCTCAGAAGGGGCGAGTCTATATGGGGCTCTTGCGACTGGTGCAGCTCTCGGCACCAAATCGATTTGAAACTCTACTTGCCTAGTTGGCGGAAGTCCAGGCAAATCTTCCGGGAAGACCTTCGGATAGTCACAAACCACTGGAATATCCTCGAGTCGCTTCTCCTCCGACTCTTTTTCTATAATTTGCACCAGTACTGCATGACAACCTTTCCTAAGGCACTTTAATGTTCTTAGGCCGGATATGACATTCAACTGTCGGTTCTTTCTTTCTCCTTGGACTGTTAGGAACTTCTTCTTGTGGAGTGGTATCCGTACCACTTTCTTACCACACAAAATCTCGGCATGATTGTGTGACAACCAATCCATACCAACTACTACATCAAAACTTCCGAGTTCTATAGGCATTAAGTCTATCTTAAAGGGATGATCTGCCAGCTTCAGTGTGCATTCCTTAATGATACTACTTGCCTCTATTATTTTACCGTCAGCCAGTTCTATAGTATAAGAGTTGTCTAAGGGAAAAGGAGTGGCATTCAATTGCTTACTAAAATCAGATATAAAGCCCCTATCAGCCCCAGTATCAAAGAGTACGTAAGCATAAATGTCATTTAAAAGAAACGTACCTGATACTACGTGGGGATCTTGACGAGCGTCACCTGCTCTTAACACAAAAGCTCTCCCCTGAGCTCCTCCACCATTCCTCAACTTCGGGCACTCACTCTTGAAGTGCCCAGTAACTCCACATTTAAAGCAGCCTCTTTGATTGCCGCCATTGACGCCCGGGGTTCCAAACTTACAGTCTCTGGTCATATGGCCAATACGCTTGCATTTTCCACAAGTTGGGCAGGGACCCTTGTTGTGATGAAAGGTGCATTGGGTGCAGTAAGGCTTGGTATCCGTGTAGCCTTTTCTTGACTCAGTTCCTGCTACATAAGCCCTGATGGTCTCGGGCTTCTTGGATTGTGAACCTGTGTTCTTTCCAGACTTGTCTTCCCACTTTCTCTTGTTTTCCCCGGCTTTGGCTTCATTCCTCCGGGACACTTGATCCATCAGATTGTTGGCCATCCTGATGGCATCCTGTATGGTGGATGGGTTGGAGGCAGTGACATTACCTTGAATTTGAGGAGCGAGTCCCCAAATGTAACGTTCGATTTTCTTGTACTCCGGGGTCACCATTTGAGGGCATAGAGTACTCAGTTCATGAAATCGGTTGGTGTACCCCGCTACATCCGTTCCCTTCATCGACAGGTTCCAGAACTCCGATTCCATCTTCTGGAGTTCGTTTCTCGGACAGTACTCGTCTATCATCATTTGCTTCAACGCGGACCATGTGAGCTGGTAGGCTTCATCAATACTTACAGACTGGACATAGGAATTCCACCATGTGAGGGCGCTATCTTGTAGAGTGTGAGTAGCAAACTTCACCTTATCTCCTTCAGCACATCCGCTGACCCGAAAGACAGATTCTAACTTCTCAAACCACCGTATCAAGCCAACGGCTCCTTCGGTTCCGTTGAAGTACCGGGGTTTGCAACTTAAAAATCCTTTAATTCCACAACCTTTTGCGTGGATTTCAGTTCCTCCTGTGGTGCGGCTAGCACCACCATCTCCATTAGCTGAGCTATTCCTATTTGCCTCATACGTGGCTATAGCGGCAGCCACTCTTTGTGCGACTAGCTCTTCAATGTCAGCAGCGTTCATTGCTCGTTTCGGCGGCATTATCTTAAAATTTTAAAGAAAAAGCATAGTATTAGAAGTTGAATCTTAAAGAGGTAAATTTTCCTTAAAGCACAATACTATAATCATTAAACACAATTTCATAAATAACCTGCAATTTTTCATTAATCATTCGAAATTTTCTTACATTAGGGGCGGGTTATTACCCGAAAATTTTTGTCCTATACTATTACATGATATTTTTCCTACTATTACAAAGATAGATAGAAGTGCACTAAGTGTGGGAGTGATCAGGGGTCTCTACCTTTTTCATCGCGTTGAGGTGCTTTGTCAGCTCCTCGATCTGAGCTTGGCTTTCGGCTAGTTGCTCTGTGCAGTATTCCCATACGTAATACCGTTTGTTGAATATATATGCACCCGCTGTTAGCCAATCCAACTAACCCGAGTGGGGGACATGACTCCCAATAGATCTATCCACAATATATTCACGCTTACAAATAAATGCAATTAACGGTTCATGATATCAGAGCTAATGGAACCCAATGTGTAATACATAATAGAAATGAAAGTATTTACGTGTCCATATAAAAACGAAGCATGTATTTCATCCCCAAAACATAACAGTATGAAAATAGGAGCTATGAGAACTCACCGAGATTGCGATGACAAAAATCTAGCGTAAAAAGCTTTTAGCGTAAAAGGATGGATGATGCGTCGAGCGAGATTAAACGGGTCCTAAATGATAATAAGGACTTAATATCTCTAACATATAGTGATACATACATATTTATATATTTTTATGTCTTAAATCACCCAACATTACAAGTTTATAAATAAAATTCGCTTAAAACGTCAAGTTTATATATATATAATTTTCCAGCTTTTTCGGAGGTTTTTCGGCCTACTTTGAGGCTGTTATTGACTAAGCTCCAAAATGTTTTAGACTTTGGTTTTCTAGGACATTAAACTACTATATACAAAGGATTTTTAGAATCAAGAACGACCATTTTTCGAGATGTTTAGGTTGGTGAAAAAGCTCGTTAAAAACCCTATGTTGGCCATTTTTGAGCTGTCAAACTTTCGGTTTCCCAAATAATTTATGGAGGTCTTAAACTTCAAAATAAATCATGAAAATTTGCAGATCTATAGTTAAGACATAGATCTAACTTTTGAGACAAGAATCAACACATTTCGTTGAGTTATGAATTAGTTATGATTTTTCAAAGTTGATATAAATTTTCTGCCGAAAATCCGTAGTTTATAAACTTGAAACAACTTATGATTCTTGTTGTTTATTCAAAGACTATTTGTATAAAAGTCATAATAGTTATAAAAACACATATATATCACATGTTTTCATAATATTATCACTTTTATAATGTGTTCATATATTCATAAACACATTTAAAGAAACAACTTAAAAATAAAAACTAGAAACTTATAAACTTGAGTTTTTATGAAACTTGTTGTTGTAGGTGATTATATATATTATGCAGGACTTATATAAACATAAATATAAGATGATATAAGCTAGTATTTACTTACTTCGGGGCATTAGAAAGATGAAACCAAGTAGAAGTTGAAACTCTTGGAAGATTTCACCCAAAAACACTTGAAAATTACAAGAATATGAAAGTTGCACAACTTTGGCTTTGGCTTGAGGCCTTGGCCGGTTTTGAAGAGAGGAAATGAGAGAGTGATTTTTCTTTGCAAGGTGTGAGAAATGAGGTGAAGTTGGGGTCTTATTTATAGAGGGGAAAAAGGTGGTGAAATGATGAAAATAGTGAAAAATCTTGCATGAAAGGAAAGAGGAGGATTTGATGTAGAAAGGTTGAGTAAAAAATGTATTCTTTTGGTCCTTTTGGTCCTTCCTTGGCCGGCCTATATGGCCAATATTATGGGGTATTTCTATTTTTTTTTTGTATAAATGTATTTACAATGTATTCTTGTATTTCCCTTTTTCTTGTAAATTCAAAAATACTTTTGAATGCATTGTTTTAATGAATTGTTTTAGTCTTGCATAATTAATGTTAAGTAATTCTATTAGTGTATGATTAGTGTCACTAATCATAATTTAATTATGTACTTAGTTGAATTAATCCTTCATATCGTAAATTGACCGGATTAATTGATTTCCCGATTCATCGCACCGACGAATTTGATTCTAAGAGTTGAATTTTCTAATAAACCTTGTTAATCACTTGATTAATTTCTAATGACCACTGATTAGGCTATAATTGACTATTAAATATAGATTAGGTCATTATTGCTAACCTGGTTTAGTGCCGGATGTTACACGTATACTTTTCCTTTTCCTTCTTCCTTTCCACTACCCTTCTTTTTGACACGCCTATTATCCCTACCCCTGCCACTATCACCACTACCAATCCTCACCGATCCCTTACCGAGTTTAAGGCCTTTCAGACAGACATTTTTATCCAGTCTCCTGCCTCTCAGCCTGGTGCCTCAAGCTCACAGACCCGTCTGCGGAGTCCTAGTCCCGAGCCTTAGCTGTCTCTGGAGTGCCGTCCTATCCGCCGTTTGCACTTCATTCTTGTCGGGATCCTTCTACGTCCAGGCAGCCTTGTCCTCCTCCAGAATAGTTATCAGTTAGTGGCAGAGATATTTGTATTTTCCTTTTTATTTGTATTTTGTTGGCATGTACTTATTTACATCATAGCACTTTTTATTTGTATTTGTATTTGGGATGTATATATTTTGCATTTTATCTCTGTTATTTATGTTATGGTTGTTGATGTATTTTGTGGTTATGATCAGTCGAGGCCAGACCATGGCAGTGATGTTTGCTGGCACTCAGTTCAGCTTCATCAGTCTAGATCAGCCTGGCAGCATTCAATGATTCAGGGAGTTTTTCTGTTCTTATTTATCGCTCATTTCCATACTTGTGCTTATTGTATGATATTGAGGACACTGTCTATCTTAAGTGTGGGGTGGGGTGATAAAATTGGCATTCTTAAGTTGCTTGTCCGAAGTTAGCCTGCTTTAGTGCATTTTATGCATTTAAGTCCTATATTTAGCAAATTTTCAAATTTTTCTCTCATTTGGATGCGCGTTTGACTCTTTAGTAATATTGTTCTGTTTAGATTGCATGCGAGACTAAAATTGTGAGTTTGATGCTATTTGAACAATGAGAGACGTTTTTATGACATGTTGTGAATTCTTGAGCCGGAACAGCATGATATTAACACATATTACCCTTATCATTCGTTGCGTGAGAATTCGAGCTGTATAGCATCATTATTATGCTCATTTTCGTTTGATGTGTGTTTATGCCTGTGTTCACTGATAGAAGTAGAACTTGAATTTAAATATACGTCAAAATCACAATTCTCGAAAATTCGACACACATATAGAGGAAACTTTAGGTTATCTCATTTTTATCTTTCTTTTGTTCATCTTTTACCCTTTATTTTCCCCTAGTAGCCCCTTTGAGCCCTTTTACATTTTGTTTTGGTGACAACCACTTTATGAGCCATTTGTAGACGTTTTGCTTTCTTTTACCTTTATTTGGGATCTATTTGAAAGCAGCAGTAGTTTTGTCTGTTTTTGGTTTATTTTAGTGTATTTTTTTCGTATTCTAGCATTTATGCATATATTTGAGAGCTTTGAGAGTATGTTAGCTTTATGGTGCTCTCCTTTACTTTTTCTTACGGTCTTTGTTTATCTAAATCGTTGAGCTCTGATTCTAGTTATGCTTAGGCAGTAGTTTTTGAGCGTTTGTCATGACAGCTGATATGGTCTTAGAATCCAATGATATTATACTGAGAAAAGCAGAAAGATAGAAAAGAAAAAATATATATATATATATATATATATATATATATATATATATATATATATATATATATATATATATATATATATATATATATATATATATATATATATATAAAAAAAAAAAAAAGAGAAAAGGAAAAAGAAAGAAAAGAAATAATAAATCCTTTATCTTTACGTTCATTCTTTATCAGTTGTATAGTTGAGGGGTGCTTAGGCTTGTTATATAGTTAGATTTTAGTTTTTGTTATTCTTGTTCTTGTTTTGCACATTTTTATTATTTCTAGTTATGTTTAGCTGCTGTTTCTTTTATCAGATCGGTTCCATTTATGTTGTTTTCATCCACTTTTTCCCATATTATCCATACCCTTAGCCTTAGCCATCTTACATTGCTTAAGTCCTTTATGTGCTGATTTTTCTTTACATGTGATGGAAATGTGATTTACTTTCAAGCCTATGCATGTATTGTTGACATTTTCGGCACCGAGTGGATGCTTGTGCATATATACACATTAGTCGATACACGTATGAGTGTTGAGTGAAATCCTTGTGAGGTGTTAGTTCATGCTGCTAGGTTCGAAAGTATCTGACATGTTATTTCATAGCTTTTTGCGTCTCTTGGTTTAGATAGCTCTTTCTTGCGATTGTTAGTTTCTATTGCATTCTTTTACGGATCTTTATTGCTTTAGAGTCTAGATGAGAGAGATATTTGAGATGATGCTTAGCTTAGGATATTTTTGAGCAGGTGTGCTTGAGGACAAGCAATGCTCAAGTGTGGGGTAATTTGTTATGACGGATTTGTACATATTTTTCCGACATATTTTGCCTCAGATTTGGGTTATTTTTTCCTCGAATTGTTCAAATACGACCCTTATTTGTTTATTTTTGTATTTTGCAGTTCGAAGGTTGGCTGATCGTGAAAAGAATGGATTCTGGAGCTAAAATGTCAAATTTGCGGATTGAGCCAGGCTCCCTTGGATTTCTGTTGACTTTGACCAACTGCCAGAATCGCGGTAGCGACCACATTAGCATGGTCGCATTTGCCAGCGATAAAAGGATCACGACCATGTTCAGCATCGTGACCGCAATGACCTTAGCGCGGCGGCGATCTCAAGAAAATATAAAAGTTCAGCAGCAGTTTCGTTTTTTATGCTATTTTGAGACGAACTTTTACACATAGTTTAGGGTGCGATTACTACGTGTTCGATAGATTTTGATTTTTAGCTTAGTTTAGGTTAGTTTAGTGAATCATTCGGTTATGGGAGTGGATCAAAGCATTCGGTTGCGGGTGATTCTCGTGTTTCTTACGGTTTTTGTTACACTCTTTCCGATTTACTTTCTGTAATGATGATGTTTAGCATAGATAGTGAGTAGTTTGGTTAACACTTGCTTGGTTACGTTTTTATATGGATTAGTGGAGTATTTGGTGGTTTTGGTTGAAAAGTGTTTGATTCATTGATGTATTTTTGATTATACGATTAATATGTGTAAAATCAATATTATAGTTGATTTTCTAGCATTATTGTGATGATGATCATTGAATATAAATTCTGATTTTTATAAACTTAGTCAAATTTAAGTGATTTATTACTTGGTTGTTATTTTTAGCATTATTGTGATTATGAGATAGTGACTAGTTAATAAATTGTGAAATCATTGTATGCAAATTAATCCTTAGCAATATTGTGATTATAGGATTAGTTTAATCTTTAATTTTCTTTGACTTGATTAATGTTTATGCGGCTAAATTGAATATTTACAGTTATTTCTGAGCGCTTGATGTGTAGACAATTTTAATCTCTAAAAGCTAGATTTAGATGACTTAATTAATCGTAAAAGACACTTTCTGTTGATTTTAAGGAATTGGGGAATACTGGAGAACTCCATACTTGATTTTCTGAAATTAATAAAATATGTCCATGAATCGATTTTACATCAAAGTTTCAAACTCTTGAACTTAAAAGATTAAAACAATTGGATTTAATTCTAAATTACTTTTCTTTAACCAAAAACATCTTAAGTGTTTTGACACCTTTTTACTCCATTAAACCTGTGTAGGTCCCAAAAGGTTTCCCTAGTGTGTTGTTCTAAGCTGTAGAGGGGCGGCGGGGGGGGGGGGGGGGGGGGGGGGGGGGGGGTGAACACAGCAAATTAAACACAACACTCTTTTCTCAATGTTTCTGTATATTATCAACAAGTGTTAATTATAAACAAGCTTGAACTACGGAATGGTTCAAGCTGAGATGACAAATACAACAGATGTTTAACTAATCTAAGACACACTCAGACTAGGTACAATGAATGCACTCACTGTTTACAAGACACAGATGGACAGCTTGGACACACGTTACTGTTTTATTCAAGCAGACTTGCATGCATGAAAAACACACTTCTATGCACGATCTGAATTTCTCACTCCTGGTTATCTAACATTCCTTAGAAGCTTCCTTTTATACTCTCACTGAGAATCTCAGTGAAGCTTCCTCATTGGACAAGGAGATAGTAGGATGTCTTTCTAAAAAGACAAAACAACTTTTCTGCACAATCTGATAAAGCAGACTTGTCTTTACATGGCAGAATCTTTGTCTTTTTCCTTTTGTCTCTGTTGTAGAAGGCTTTAACCAATAGAGGAATGTCAACTTTGAACCTATCATTTTCTGTTAAGACCATTTTGATATAAGAAATGGTCTGTCACCAATTTCAGATATCCCTTTGTCTTCATGTAACAGAATAACGTAGGCAGCTTTTGCAGCTTCTGTTTTTCCACTTTGTCTTCGACTTTGTAACTGTTCTTGTTCACAAAGAACAGAACACTTTGAATTTGTCCGAGCTGCTCAATAAGATAAAGCAGCGTAGACAGTTTATGTCCAACCTATTCAACCAGGAATGAACAACTTGGGCAATCTGCCTTAGTTGCAACAAATGCAACAGGGTAAACAACTTTGACTTATATTGCAAATCACTTTTGAGGTTTAAATAAGGCATTAACAACCTTAAATTATACCTTCAAGTGCATGAAACAAGTTTGATTACAATCTCCCCCTAAGATGTAGAACAGGTTTGACTGAGGCCTTTTTGTGCCTAACAATCTCCCTCTATTTGCAATAATTTGTCTAAGCTGATTCTATCAATAATCACTATATACTTTTACAATACACTTTGTTGAAATAAAATAACAACATTTAAGTAGAGTAAAGGATCAGTTTATATATACTGATTTTGATTACAAAACAACATATGTTCTTACAAGAGTACAACTAATGTACTAATGTAGATTACAACTGATGTAATAGAAAAATTACAACTTATGTAATAGAGTACAACATATGTACATAAAGAAATTCAACATGTTGGACTGTTGATGGTGGGAGCAAGTAATGGCAAGCCTGCCCAACTGATGGACAACTTCCATTCTTCATCTACTCAGCAGCAGACTGACCTCCAAGCTGTGATGGTTCTACTTCTTCGATCATCTGATCGAAATGCTCCCTAGTTTTTTCAATTTCCTCCATTTTTAGGAACCCAAAGTTGGGATGTTGAAGCTCTCCTCTTTCATGGAACCCTTTGAGCTGTTTCCAGATAGCTGCTATCCATCTTATAGATTTTTTTAAAGGAGTTTGCAAGTCTAAAAGCAATGAGCTGCTTAAGACCAACCTTGTGTAAATCTGATGCTCTCTGGAAACACTTTTTCTTCGATAGGGGATCTACAAAAAAATACCCCAAGCTCAGGTTCCTCTATCAGCTTGTCTTCCTCATGTTCTACTCCCTTGGGCAGGCCGTGATCTACTCCTTTGATTTCAACAGCTATATCACCTTGATCACTCATTATCAGGATTTCTTCCAGCTCAGTATCCTTTCTCCTTATCCTGGCCTTAATCCTGGGTTCAACCACTGAGTTACCCTTGATTTGTTCTTCTATAATCAGGCAAAGATTCTTCAGTCTCTTCATTAACGTTTTGACATATGCCCTGATAGTGTTAGTAGTTTCAGACTTAGACTGGCTCAGAGCAACTGCCAATTCCACCCATTCTCTGAATCCCATTTGAGCAACATCAATGTGTTCACATGCTTCCAGTTCTGGACCTTCAGCACCCATTCTGGTTATCTGTAGTTTTCACTGTTTGCCTTTCTTTGAAATGGGAACAACTTTCACAATTGTCTCCTTGGCAAGCCTTTTGTTTGCAACATCAAAGAACTTTTCCCTTGCCAAGTTGTCAAAGAGAATCCGGGCTCTTGCAGAGGAGGATGTTGGCTTAGACTTGGTCACAGAGACCTGAGCACCCTGTTCTTTCTCTCCTTCCTTCTCAACCACTGACTCTTTGGCAGCCTCTAGCATTTTCCTCTAAACATCCAAGGAAGGCATTTTAATTTTTCTTGCCTCCTTATATGCAAAGGCTTTTGCAGCTTTAGCAGACACTTCATCTTTCTTTAGCTTTTCAAAGGCTCGAAGCTGCTCTTATTTATATTCATAAAAGGTCTCCATAGGAACACCCATTTCTTTGGCTCTGACCTTGTCAAACTTCAGTTGAGCAGCTTCGAGGTAGTCAGGGTCCACTAAGGCTTTCCTCTTTCCTTTAAATGTTGTGATTGGGACAACTTCAGGTTCCTCTTCCTGTTCTTCTTCTGTTTGCTATAGTAATAGATGTCTCCTTCTGCTTGGCTTGTCCTCAGGAATGGATTCCTTCCCCTTAGAAGGTGCAGGGTTTGGAGATCCAGCCTGAGTAGGCTGAGCAGCTTCAGTTGATTGTGAGACATCCACAGTAGGACCTGTTTGTGAAACACCTGCTGCTAGACCTATAGATGCTGATTTCTCCTTAGAGGGAGATGAAGATTTCTCCCCATTAGACTTGGTGTTTGAGGCAGATATCATCTCCCCCTTTGAAGGAGATGGCACATAGCCTTCAACACTGGGTCTGCTAGAAGAAACGAAGTCAGCACGCTGTGCAGCAGTTTTGGGGACAACAAGGCTATGCACTAAGAAAGCCAAGTTGTCATTCACCTCAACAAGTTGGGCAAGACAGATTTGAGAGAGGCAGATTGGGAAATAGCAAGAGAGGTCAACTGAGAGATGGCTTTCCTGTCAGAAGCTGTGAACAGCAAACTTTGAAGCTGTGCAAGATTCAATTCAAGAGAATCTTTCATATCATCAAGGTTTGATGACACAGAATTGGACAGAGAGACTACTAATGTGTTCAAGTTGGCCAACGTGGAAGGAAGAGTATTTGTGCAAGTGTTAAGGAGAGGTGACAACTATTGGGAGACAGCTGTCAGAGAGGACACAGAGTCCTGTTAAGTAGAAAGAATTGAGGAGAGGGTAGTGGAGAGTGTATGCAGCTGTGCAGTGAGTGCAAGCAGCTGTGAGGATTGATCACCTTGAGGAGGAGGGGTTGGAAAGGAAGTTTTGAATGAATCAAAAAATCCCTTAAGCTGTGCAGACACAAAGTCTGAAATTATAGAAGGTAGGGAAGTCAAAGAATTTTCTAAAGAACCAACTTTGTTGGTCAGCAAAGATAGCTGATCCTTCAAAGGAAGATCTTTGGGGGATGGAGGAGTATGTGTGGATTGTTTGGATTGAGTAGAGGGTGAAGAATGAGAATGTGATGATGATGAGGCAGGTGTTTGAGGATTTGTGGGGGAAGGCAGGGAGACTTTAGAGAGTAGTTCCATAGCCTGGGCATAGGTGAGATGGCCCAGTTTGGAAGGGTCAAGAGAACCTTCAGCAGTGGCTATATCTGCATCTTTAGGGGAGATGGTAGGAGTTGGCGGCCTTTCAGATGCTGCTTGTGTTGCAACACCCTCATTAAGACTTGGGGTGCTTCCCTCAGCAGTACCTTGGTTAGTAAGTACCTCTTCATGGGGATAGGGGATGTGCATTTCAGCATCAGCAGTGATGAATCCTGCTGATGGAATTTGCATTCGGGGTGCAGCCTCACCAGAAGGATAGTCCATTCCCTTTGGTTCATCAGCTTGGGAAGAGGCTCCTTCAACAGCTGTTGGGTGTACAACAGCTGCATCACCAGGAGTAGAAATTTGAGGCTGATATGCTGGATGGTCTGTTCCAACAGCTTTGGCACCTCTTGCAGACTTAGTAGGTGTAAGAGAAGTATGAGGTTGAGACTGTGTGGACTCAGTATGGAGTGGAGTGAATTCCTGTCTTTCAATATCCTCAGCCTGTTGGGAGGCTGGGATAGTGGATGTGGTAGTCTCCATTTGTACAACTGGTTCCTATTGGGAGGAACCTGAGGGTCTAGGCTGACTCTGGGTTGACTCATGTTGGAGTGAAGCCTGCTACAAATGTGCTGAACCTTCTCCCAAAATAGGAGAGGCAGCATGGGTTGCTTCTTTTTCAACTGACTCCTGTTGAGAGGGGTCAGAGGGGCTGGTTTGGGATGATGGTTTCGTCCCAGCTAAAGATTTTCTCCTTGAATATTGAGACATTGTGGGGGATTGAGGAGATGTAGCAGGGAGTTGTGTTTGGACTGGTGATGAGAATGGGTCAGAAACAGAGGGTTAACCTGTTTCATGGTCTCAGGTGCCACAAAGACACCAGCCACAAAGGCTTCAGGCTGAACAGATGAACCAGGGTGAGAAGTATGCTCCCCCTCAGCCACTGAGGCTGATGGGGCAGACTTTGACTTAACTGTTTTAGCCTTTTTGAGGACAGGCTCAGCTTCAGTCGATTCCAGGCCTCTGTTGACTACCTTAGGCCTGGATTTGGATTTTTCTTTTGGAGCAACTATTGGATCCACCCTCATAGAAGAGGGTCCTTCCACTATACCAAGCAACCTCCTCATTGGTGTAGAGAGAGGAGGTTCAATTGGAAGAACTGGAGTGTAGAAAACTCTATACCCAATGACAGGGAATGCAGCAGTAAGTAACAAGGGCTGAGAGTTGTAGAGTTGCTCACCATAAACATGTCTGAATATGAGGCTTAGAAACCTTGGATATCTGACAGTAGCTAGGCGAGTTTCCTACCGTACCAACTTCCTCAGATTCACGAAACTCCAACGAGCCATGTTCAGTGTAGTCCCATCCACAAGCTATAGGACTATGGAGATTTCATCTCTGCTAAGCTGGTCAAATGAACCAACCTTGCTGCTAAAGCACATTACCACTAAGGTTAATAGGAAGCTGTATGTGGGTGATAAGTCCCTTCTGAACAGAGTGGCTCCAACTTTGGGTTCTGCTACACCACAGAAGCGTACCGGATTGCCCTTCTGATCATTCTCATGCTGTGGCTTGTCATATGTTTCAGCAACACGAAGATGGACTTCCCTGAGAAGTGCAGTGGTTATCTCATTGGTCCGAGTCCCATGAGAATGGTTCCCCTAATGGTTTTGGTTGATGGGTCATAGGCACTGGTATACCAAAACTCATACACCATCTCCTGGTACAGGACACAAGGAGAGGCAGTCATAACATAGTGCAGGGGGCGAACTTTCAGAAACTCCACCATGTTTTCATAACCTTTACCCACGTAGTTTTTGGGTATTGTTAGGTTGACAATATAGTTAGTGGGTTTCAAAGTGAACATCGTGGTGACTGAGGGATGTTTTTCAACATCATTACCAACGAATACTCGAAGTAGGGGGTTGTTTGGGTGAGCCATTTTAGAGTAGGGGATTGAAGGATACTGGACACTTAGTCGATTTAGGGTTCTTCGGATGGTTATGGAAGCAGTAGAAGAAGAAGAAGAAGAAACAGTGAAAGGAGGTATTTATTGGATTTGAATGTGAGTGAGTAGGAGAGAGAAAGGTTTGGGCGGTTGATTTGATATGTTCTTTAACGGAAAACGGAACGGTTTGCCATGTCAAAACGGTTGTCAGACCACTTGAACCTTTTTAGCTACTAACACACGTTAACAAACATTATCCACAAGTAGTTAAGTTATATAAATACTAAAATTAAGTAACTTAATTATGAAGAAAGGTAATTAAAAGTAATGTTCTAAGCTGTTGTTCAAGCCTGTGATGAGCAGGTTTCATCACAAGCTGTTCATTCCTCAAGTTGTTCATTCAACCTGTGCAGCTACTTGAGAACAGGTTCTGTTCAATACCTGATCAGGTTACAAGACAATGTCTTGTATGATAGATAGAGAGAGTGATCAGGTTGGAGGTTTGTTCAATAGAACAGGTTTGAAGTTAAAACTTTCTTTGACAAACCTGTTATATGTACAAGTTGTTCAAGTTTTTGAAATTGGCTAACTATAGAACATGCCGAGCCTGTTCTGTCTATGTTGTTCTAAAAAACTTGAGCAGTTTGAGACATACGATCTCTTAGAGTATCAATGACACTTAGTCACTTTTATATAACATGCCCAGCTTGCATATAAGGTAATTAAACCTGTTTTCATCAAGAGGCTTGGTGAAAATGTATGCAAGCTGTTCATCGGTGGAAATAAAACTTACCTCCACATTTCCTTTCTGGATGTGATCTCTGATAAAGTGGTGTCTGACTTCTATATGCTTTGTTCTGGAATGAAACACTGGATTGTTGGAGATAGCTATGGAACTTGTATTATCACACAGAATAGGAGTCTTCCTATATACAAGCCCATAGTGTTCAAGCTGATGCTGCATCCATGGAATCTGTCCACAGCAGCTTCCAGCAGCAATGTACTCAGCTTCAGGAGTAGAAGTAGAAACTGAGTTCTGCTTCTTACTACACCAAATGATCAACTTTCCACCTAGGAGTTGACATCCACCCGTTGTGCTTTTCCTGTCTATCCTGCAGCCTGCAAAGTCAGAATCTGAATAACCTGTTAGTTCAAGACTTGAGTCTTTGGGATACCAAAGATCCAAACCTGGTGTACCCTTAAGGAATCTAAAGATTCTTTTTACAGCAGCTAGATGTGATTCCTTAGGATCATCTTGAAACCTAGCACATAAACAAGTAGCAAACATAATATCTGCTCTACTAGCAGTTAAGTACAGCAAGCTCCCAATCATGCCTCTGTGAGCTGTTACAGAAACAGCTTTGCCACTGGCATCAACATCCAATTTTACATTGGTTGCCATTGGGGTTTTGATAGGAGAACTTTGATCAAATTTAAACTTTTTCAAAAGATCTAAAGTGTACTTTCTTTGATCAATAAAAATTCCATTAGAGGTTTGTTACTGTAATCCTAGAAAGAAAGTAAGTTCACCCATCATACTCATTTCATATTTTGATTTCATGATTAGTGAAAAATTCTTGCATAGCTGCTCATTAGTAGAACCAAATATTATGTCCTCCACATAGATTTGGACAAGCATAATATCAGACTTCACCTTCTTTATGAACAATGTGGTATCCACTTTACCTCTGGAATAACCATTGCTCATAAGAAAATCAGTTAGAGTGTCATACCAGGCTCTAGGGGCTTGTTTTAGACCATAGAGGGCTTTGTCTAACTTATAGACAAAGCCTGGATGATGTTCATTTTCAAAACCTGGAGGCTACTTGACATATACTTCTTCTTGCAGCTTGCCGCTCTTCATATCCATTAGAAATACCATCATGCTCCTGTGGGCAGCATAGGCTAGAAACAAACGAATTGGTTCTAACCTGGCTACTGGAGCAAATGTTTCATCATAATCAATGCATTATTCTTGTCTGTACCCTTGAGCAACTAGTTGTAACATCCTCGGATTTAATTTATTGTAATTTGGATAATTAGATTGAACTTTTGTATTAAGTTAAATTATTAAAAATGTTTATGTATCTGGATATGTGGAAGTTGGTTGTTATTTTATGAAATTAAGAAGTTTGTGAATTTTAAATTTTAGTTATTAAGTATGATTGTTAAAAAGTTGGTGATGTTGAAAATAATGATGAAAATCAGTATTTAATGGAACCGGATAAGTTGACGGGCTAAAAGTGTCAATAGCCGAAACTTTAGAATAAAAGACTTTTGGTGTCTTTCATTTTCATTTCATCAATTGAACACACAAGAAACTCTCTCTCTCTCTCTCTCTCTCTCTCTCTAAATTTCTGGAAATCCCTACTGAAATTCGAATTTGTGGAATCAAATTCGTGGATTGCACCTGAATATTAACAAGGAAACGAACTGAATCAAGGTATGAGCATAATTGTGAGTTTTGAGGTTTTTATTTTGAAGAATAAAGGTTCAAAATTCGGATTTTTAATCTGGGAAATCGTTGATGCATGTTTGTTATAATAGTTGGAAATCATTCTTGGAAGATTACTGAAGCTTAGGAAAACAAGAATCGTTGGTTGAATCGATCCAAAAGGTAAGAAATCTGAAATTTTGTGAACTTTAGTGTTCTTGAGGTTTTTGTTCATTTTTGGTCCAATCTGGACGAATTAGTGTGTTATGAGTGGGGAAAATGATGTAAAAATACCCCAATAATGTTAATAAAACATTAGGATTGATTGCATGTTGCTATAAATTGAATTTGGAAATTTTTAGTGAAAATCCGTAAGTTTCGAAGGCAAAACCTGCATGTGAACTCGACGAGTTCCGGGGGAACTCGGCGAGTTCTCAAGAACATTTTGAATAAATCTTCAAAAATTCATAAGTGTTGGATTCGAATTCGGTTGGGACCCGAATTCGGATGAGACCTGAAATTTGGATAGGACCGAAATCAAATTAAGAACGGAACTCGGATGGACCCGAATTCGGATGGTCAACCCGAACTCGGATGGGTCAACGTGCTTCGGATGAGTCCGAAATCCAACCAAGGATCCGAACTTCAGACCTGAACTCGGCGAGTTCTATGGGAACTCGGCGAGTTCTAAGCTATTCTTTTGAAATTCGGATTGGTTTTTAAGGACCCGAATTTATGGACCATTAAACATACTTTTGAGATAACTTTTGTAACATATTAAGGTAAATAAAGGAGGGTTAATTGGGAATAATAACACCTCAAATGATGGTTTTTAATGTGAGTTTCGGATGACGGTTCCGAATGTTGTGATACTTTTGATTGTACAAATTGATGCTAAGTTGTTAAAGAACATGTAATGATGATATGTTTTCCTTATGGAAATGAAACAGGTCCCTTGTGGTGTTGTTTAACCCACTGTGGGGTACTTTGAGGATCCGGTTGAAATTCCGAGGAGAAATAATATTGCTTAAAGATTAATAACGCACCCACTGTGAGTACCTTTGATTTTAACATTGCTGCATCTGCATTATGTTTGCATTGCCTGCTGAGGCATGTTGTTTCATATTCGTTTGGCACTCTACTAACATGCGTATATGTTGATGCACATTCATACTTGTTGCATGTCCGTTCATTTGTTGTGCATCCTTTTGATGGACCTGCGTGGTCGCATCTGTACTCTGATGTTACTGTGCTATATGACCAAGAGTTTGACACCTCTGTGGTCAGGATAGACAGTAAGTCATCCCCGATGTAATGTCTGCCTCAGATGGTTGGTTTTTCTTATGCCGAGTGTCAGCTCGAAGGAGCTGCGGCTCGGGTTTGCGTACTTTGAGTACGTGTGGAGTATACGGTATGTGTTACCGCGGTTACTCTGGGTGGCATCATAATGATTTGTAGAATGTGTAAAATCATATGGTATTCACTAAGCATTAGATTACCCTTTCAGTTGTTACATTTTTACAGGAAAAGGAAAATACGCTGCGGGACCATCTAGCTAGGACGCGTGTTGAAGTTTTGAAGACTTTTATTGTCTATCTTGGTATTTGATTTATGGAACTACTGTTGTATTAAAACTTGGGATGATGTAATACTTTCGAGATTGTAGATTTAGACGTGTAACCTATGTAGCACCGTAGGGTGTTTGACGAACCTGTATTATTTTAATTTTTGTACTTTATGCTTCCGGACTTTAATTAAGTAATCAGATCATTATATATCTGTTTGTTGGTGAATAATCCTGGGTGAATGGTAAATGGTGGTTAATGTGACAAGGGTGTCACATCGAGATGGTATCAGTGTAGTAGTTTGAGATTCAAGTGTCCGTGAGGTCTTGATCTCAAACATTAAGTGATGATATGTAGAGATTCTAAGTAATGATCTGAACTAAGATAGGTTACGATCTAGTAATCATAAGAATATTGACTATCATACGGGACAATTGGGTGGTGTCTATAAATAAATGACATGTTACTAAATAAGTTATATGTTTCATATTTCAGAACATGTCTGGAGGAGGAATGACACCTGAAGAGACGAGAGAAATGATGCTAGCCATGATGGCTGAGCAAAATCGGATGATACAAGATCAGTTTCGGGCTCGAGATGAGGCCGAAGCTAAGCGAAGAGAAGACAAAAGGAAGAATAAGGAAAAGGAGGGAGGAAACAATGATGAGCAAGATGACAACACTGGGTCATCTAATAAGCCCAGGGGTTGTTGTTTGAAGGACTTTACGGGAAATGGAGCGGTCGAATTCAATGGACTGGGTGATGCTGTTGCCGCTCTGGAATGGATAACAGCCACTGAACGGACATTCCGAATCAGCGATTGTGCTGAGAAGGATATGGTCCGGTTCGCTACTGCAATGTTCACCAAGGATGCAGTAATGTGGTGGAACTCGATGGTGAATGCATTAACTTTGGAGAAAGTATCTGTTATGTCCTGGGCTGAGTTCACAGAAGTTTTTACTCAACAATATTGTCCGGCTGATGAACGCCGAAGACTTGAGGCAAAATTCATGACACTGATTCAGTGGACTAAGTCTGTGTCCCAGTATGCAGTAGAGTTCACGAGGCTAAGTTTGTTCGCGCCTCATCAGGTGGATACTGAGGAAAGCAAAGTGACCAGGTTTGAGGCTGGTCTTGATCTGGAGATTCGGAGGGTGATGAGCAATGTACGCTACCCCACATTTGTTGGTCTACTGGAAGCCGCCAGAAATGTGGAACAGATCCTAAGTATGTCTGGATATGTGATGGGGTCCGCTGCTGCTTCAGCTAACCCAACTCAACCTTCACCACCTAAACGTCAACGCGAAGGAGGCTACTCTGGTTCTTCACGATCATCGCAGTACTCGCCGCAACAGTCCTTCCGTCGACAGTCTAGTTCTTCTAGTCGTGCACGTGCTTACTCTATCAACACCGAGCCACAGTATTGTAATAAGTGCCATCTGGAACATTTCGGCAAGTGCACAAACGGGCGTGCGTGTTTTTGCTGCGGAGAGTTGGGCCACTTTTAGAATGAATGCCCACGGAAGTCGGATGCCTGCCATAAGTGTGGAGTCTGGGGGCATTATAGTGTGGAGTCTGGGGGCATTATAGTGTGGAGTCTGGGGGCATTATAGTGTGGAGTCTGGGGGCATTATAGTGTGGAGTCTGGGGGCATTATAGTCGGAACTGTAGAAAGAATGCTGCAGCTGCTGCTCCATCGACAACACGATCATCTGGGGGATCTAGTGGTGGTTCAGTCAACCGCCGGAACCAGCCACAAAGGGCACCAGCTCGTGCTTTCCAGATAACCGCGGAAGAGGCTAGGGAAAACCCGGAGGTGGTCACGGGTATGTTTATTTTAAACTCTTTACCTGCAAGAGTGTTATTTGACTCGGGTGCCAATAGATCGTTTGTATCTACAATGTTTGCTCAACAATTGTCTATGCCTTTATCAAAGTTATCTGCTGTACTAGATATTGAAACTGCTAGTAATACTTTAGTCAAAGTAGATCATGTATACCGTAACTGCACCTTAGTGATTGAAGATGTAGTCTTCAATTTGGACTTGATTCCGATTGAGTTTAGTGAATTTGATGTGATTATCGGGATGGATTGGTTGATAGAGAACGAAGCCCACATAGTATGTAAGAAGCGGATGATAAAGATAACTATTCCGGAGGGGCGTGAGATCTGTATTTACGGGGATAGGAGAAGTGGGGATCTGTGTTTGTTGACTATTGCAAAAGCTCGGAAGCTTGTTGCAAAGGGATGTGACGCCTACCTGGCATATGCTATAGATGCCAAGGCTGAGAAAAAGACGTTGGCCGATGTGCCTGTTGTTTCACAATTCCCGGATGTGTTTCCGGAAGACTTGTCTGGCGTACCGCCTGAGAGACAAGTGGAATTTCGCATTGACTTGATCCCTGGAGCTGCACCGGTAGCTCGTTCCCCTTATCGCCTTGCTCCTACTAAAATGAAAGAGATGATGACACAACTCCAGGAGTTATTGGACAAGGGCTTCATTCGACCAAGTTCATCGCCGTGGGGAGCTCCGGTGTTATTTGTTAAGAAGAAAGATGGCTCGATGACGATGTGCATCGATTACCGGGAGCTGAATAAATTGACAATAAAGAACAAGTATCCGCTGCCAAGGATAGATGACTTGTTTGATCAATTGCATGGGGCTAGTGTATTTTCTAAGATTGATCTGAGGTCGGGATATCATCAGTTGAAGTTTCGAGAATATGATGTGCCTAAGACAGCGTTCAGAACTCGGTATGGGCATTACGAGTTTCTGGTCATGCCTTTTGGGTTAACCAATGCCCCAGCTGTCTTTATGGATTTGATGAACCGAGTTTGTAGACCGATGCTAGATAAGTCGGTGATTGTGTTTATTGATGATATTTTGGTGTATTCAAAGTCTGAGGCCGAACATGCTGATCATTTAAAGGAATTGCTAGAATTGCTAAGAAAAGAGAAGTTGTATGCCAAGTTCTCAAAATGTGAGTTTTGGCTGCAACAGATTCAATTTTTGGGACATGTGATTTCGGGGGATGGAATTTCTGTAGATCCGGCTAAAGTAGAAGCGGTAAGGAACTGGGAGCCGCCTCGTTCAGCTACAGAAGTTAGGAGTTTTCTTGGGTTGGCGGGCTACTATAGGAGGTTTATCAAGGATTTTTCCAAGATTGCAGTCCCTTTAACTGTGTTAACAAAGAAGAATGCACCATTTGTATGGGAAACTGTGCAGCAGGAGGCTTTTGAGATTTTGAAAAAGGCATTAAGTGAAGCGCCGATACTTGACCTACCAGAGGGTAATGAGGACTTTGTTGTATACACGGATGCTTCGAGGTTGGGACTTGGTGCGGTATTGATGCAGCGCGGGAAAGTAATAGCGTATGCCTCGAGACAACTTAAGCAGCATGAAAAGAACTACTCAACTCATGATCTTGAGTTGACAGCTGTCACTTTTGCTTTGAAATTGTGGAGACACTATCTCTATGGAACTACGTGTCAGTTATACACGGATCATAAGAGCCTGAAGTACATTTTCAGCCAGAAAGAGCTTAACATGAGGCAGAGATGTTCGATGGAACTAATAGAGGATTATGACTGTGAGATCCTTTACCATCCTGGAAAGGCTAACGTGGTAGCCGATGCTTTGAGTCGCAAAGCATATGCTAAAGGATTTGTTACATGATGACGTCCACGATGTTAACCTCCACTATTATTGATGATGTCAAGGCCGCTCAAGAGGAAGCCTTGAAAGACGAAAATGTTGGTGATGAAGATATAAGGGTACAAATGAGGAATATGGAAACGAGCGAGTCGGGATTGAAAGGTGTGTACGGAAGAGTCTGGGTGCCAAAGTATGGAGGTATGAGAAATGTAATAATAGAAGAAGCTCACCAATCGAAATTTTCTGTACATCCCGGAAGCACAAAGATGTACAATGAGCTGAAAGCAGACTTTTGGTGGCCGGGATTAAAGAAAGACATAGGTCAGTATGTGGAGAGATGCAGAATTTGTCGGTTAGTGAAAGCCGAACACCAACAACCATACGGTACTTTGCAACCGCTTCCCATTCCGGAATGGAAGTGGGAACATATAACGATGGACTTTGGTACAAAGTTGCCGAAGACTAAGCGTCAACACGATGCAATTTGGGTGATAGTTGATCGGTTAACTAAATCGGCACACTTTATCCCAATAAGAGAGAATTATATTTTGGAAAAGTTGGCACAGATTTATGTGGCTGAAATAGTTTCTAGACATGGAGTACCGAAGTCCATTGTATCGGACCGGGACAGCCAATTTACTTCCAACTTTTGGTTGGCTTTACAAGAAGGGTTGGGAACGAGGATCGCTATGAGTACGGCTTATCGTCCGCAAACTGATGGTCAGAGTGAGCGGACCATCCTAACGCTTGAAGATATGATGCGATCGTGCATATTGGATCTCGGTGGCAATTGGGACGATCATTTGCCACTGATCGAGTTTTCATATAATAATAGTTACCACGCGACAATCAAGAAAGCGCCGTTTGAGGCATTATATGGGAGAAGGTGTAGGACTCCTACGTGTTGGACGGAAACCGGAGAGACGCCGATTGCTGGGCCGACATTGTTGCAGGAAACGAACGAGAAAATACAATTGGTGCGACAGAACATGAAGGCGGCCCAAGATCGCCAGAAAAGTTATTACGACAGGAGGCACAAACCAATCAGTTTTGATGTGAATGATTGGGTTTATTTGAAGGTGTCACCTATGAGAGGTGTTACACGTTTTGTAAAGAGAGGAAAGTTGGCTCCGAGATTCGTCGGACCATTCAGGATTACTGAGAAAGTAGGAAATCAGTCATATCGCTTAGAGTTGCCTGAAGAAATGTCGGGCATACACCCGGTGTTCCATGTTGGGAATCTCAGGAAATCGTTCACAACCGGAAACGAGGATTGGGCAGATCATACTGAATAGCAGATTGATGAAAGGCTCCGGTATGTTGAAGAGCCGGAGTGTGTGTTAGATACAAAAGTGAAGAAATTAAGAAGCAAAGAGATAGAGATGGTGCTTGTATGTTGGAAGCATCACAAAGGAGCAAATCATACTTGGGAAGCAAAGTCTGAGATGTTGAAGAAATATCCTCAACTGTTTGAATCCGAGTAACTTCGAGGACGAAGTTAAGCGTGGTGGAGCCCATGCTGTAACATCCTCGGATTTAATTTATTGTAATTTGGATAATTAGATTGAACTTTTGTATTAAGTTAAATTATTAAAAATGTTTATGTATCTGGATATTTGGATGTTGGTTGTTATTTTATGAAATTAAGAAGTTTGTGAATTTTAAATTTTAGTTATTAAGTATGATTGTTAAAAAGTTGGTGATGTTGAAAATAATGATGAAAATCAGTATTTAATGGAACCGGATAAGTTGATGGGCTAAAAGTGTCAATAGCCGAAACTTTAGAATAAAAGACTTTTGGTGTCTTTCATTTTCATTTCATCACTTGAACACACAAGAAACTCTCTCTCTCTCTCTAAATTTCTGGAAATCCCTACTGAAATTCGAATTTGTGGAATCAAATTCGTGGATTGCACCTGAATATTAACAAGGAAACGAACTGAATCAAGGTATGAGCATAATTGTGAGTTTCGAGGTTTTTATTTTGAAGAATAAAGGTTCAAAATTCGGATTTTTAATCTGGGAAATCGTTGATGCATGTTTGTTATAATAGTTGGAAATCATTCTTGGAAGATTACTGAAGCTTAGGAAAACAAGAATCGTTGGTTGAATCGATCCAAAAGGTAAGAAATCTGAAATTTTGTGAACTTTAGTGTTCTTGAGGTTTTTGTTCATTTTTGGTCCAATCTGGACGAATTAGTGTGTTATGAGTGGGGAAAATGATGTAAAAATACCCCAATAATGTTAATAAAACATTAGGATTGATTGCATGTTGCTATAAATTGAATTTGGAAATTTTTAGTGAAAATCTGTAAGTTTCGAAGGCAAAACCTGCATGTCAACTCAGCGAGTTCAGGGGGAACTCGACGAGTTCTCAAGAACATTTTGAATAAATCTTCAAAAATTCATAAGTGTTGGATCCGAATTCGGTTGGGACCCGAATTCGGATGAGACCCGAAATTTGGATAGGACCGAAATCAAATTAAGAACCAAACTCGGATGGACCCGAATTCGGATGGGTCAACCCGAACTCGGATGGGTCAACGTACTTCGGATGAGTCCGAAATCCAGCAAAGGATCCGAACTTCAGACCTGAACTCGGCGAGTTCTATGGGAACTCGGCGAGTTCTAAGCTATTCTTGTGAAATTCGGATTGGTTTTTAAGGACCCGAATTTATGGACCATTAAACATACTTTTGAGATAACTTTTGTAACATATTAAGGTAAATAAAGGAGGGTTAATTGGGAATAATAACACCTCAAATGATGGTTTTTAACGTGAGTTTCGGATGACGGTTCCGAATGTTGTGATACTTTTGATTGTACAAATTGATGCTAAGTTGTTAAAGAACATGTAATGATGATATGTTTTCCTTATGGAAATGAAACAGGTCCCTTGTGGTGTTGTTTAACCCACAGTGGGGTACTTTGAGGATCCGGTTGAAAATCCGAGGAGAAATAATATTGCTTAAAGATTAATAACGCACCCACTGTGAGTACCTTTGATTTTAACATTGCTGCATCTGCATTATGTTTGCATTGCCTGCTGAGGCATGCTGTTTCATATTCGTTTGGCACTCTACTAACATGCGTATATGTTGATGCACATTCATACTTGTTGCATGTCCGTTCATTTGTTGTGCATCCTTTTGATGGACCTGCGTGGTCGCATCTGTACTCTGATGTTACTGTGCTATATGACCAATAGTTTGACACCTCTGTGGTCAGGATAGACAGTAAGTCATCCCCGATGTAATGTCTGCCTCAGATGGTTGGTTTTTCTTATGCCGAGTGTCAGCTCGAAGGAGCTGCGACTCGGGTTTGCGTACTTTGAGTACGTGTGGAGTATACGGTATGTGTTACCGCGGTTACTCTGGGTGGCATCATAATGATTTGTAGAATGTGTAAAATTATATGGTATTCACTAAGCATTAGCTTACCCTTTCAGTTGTTACATTTTTACAGGAAAAGGAAAATCCGCTGCGGGACCATCTAGCTAGGACGCGTGCTGAAGTTTTGAAGACTTTTATTGTCTATCTTTGTATTTGATTTATGGAACTACTGTTGTATTAAAACTTGGGATGATGTAATACTTTCGAGATTGTAGATTTAGACGTGTAACCTATGTAGCACCGTAGGGTGTTTGACGAACCTGTATTATTTTAATTTTTGTACTTTATGCTTCCGCACTTTAAGTAAGTAATCAGATCATTATATATCTGTTTGTTGGTGAATAATCCTGGGTGAATGGTAAATGGTGGTTAATGTGACAAGGGTGTCACACTAGTCTTGCCTTATTTCTAATGACATGACCTTGCTCATCCATTTTGTTTTTGAAAACCCATTTAGTGTAAATTATTGTTTTACCTTTAGGAGCAGGGACCAGCTTCCATACTTTGTTTCTCTCAAACTGATTGAGCTCTTCTTGCATGGCAGTGATCCAATTGGCATATTTTAGTGCTTCATCCACTTTCTTAGGCTCCATTAGGAACACAAAGCTAGAAAACATACAAAAGTCTCTTAAGCTGTCCCATCTCGTTTGTACCCCTTTGTTGATGTCACCAATTATTTGATCATTGGGGTGACATCTGATCCATTTAGGATCATGCCTCAATGAAGATTCCCCTGCATCATTTTCATTTCCAACAGGTCCTGTTCAATAGCTTTTAATATTTTCAGACACACTGTTATCTTGAGCCTGTTCACCTGTTGAACATGATTCTTCATTATTGAACACATCAGTAGAAGATCCTGGAAATTAGCATTGAGAGGTTCAGGACATGGTGTATTGATTATGTCAGTACATTTATTCACATTGGGTGTATCAACATAGTCATCATCATGTCCGTTTTGGTTAAAAGGTTCCACTCTGGATGTAGTGGAAGCTTTTGAGTCCTTTTTTTCATTGATGGAATGCATGAGATCATCAAAGCTGAACACTCCTGAAACTGATTCAGGACCAGCTTTGGTGGAAGCACTCCTAGACTCCTCAAAGGTGACATTGATAGATTCATCTATCAGCTTTCTTTTGTAGTTGTATACCTTGTAGGCTTTAGAGATAGCTAAGTATCCAACAAACACACCTTCATCAGCTTTGGGTTCAAATTTTGCAAGCTGGTTCTCTGATTCAAAATGAAGCAGCGACATCCAAACACATGGAAACAGCTAATATGTGGCCTTCTGCATTTGATTAACTCATAGGGAGTCTTGTTGAACCTTTTCACCACCAAGGATATGTTTTGAGTGAAGCAGGCAGTGTTGACAGCTTCAGCCCAAAATGATGAAGGTAAACCTGATGCACACATCATGGTTCTGACAGCTTCAATGAGAGTTCTGTTTCTTCTTTCATTAACTCCATTTTGTTGTGGTGTTCTTACAGCTGAAAAGTTTCGTGAGATCCCTCTATCTTCACAGAAGTCCTCAAGAGTACTGTTTCTTAATTTAGTACCATGATCACTTCTAAGCTGGTTAACTTGAGCAGAGTTCAGCATCTCCATCTTTTTGATAAATCCAATAATTTGTCTAGCAGCCTCTCCTTTGCTCTTCAGAAAGATCACCCATGTAAACCTGGAGAACTCATCAACCATTACTAGAGTGTATCTTCTGCCTCCTAGACTTGGACACTGACTGGTCCAAACAAGTCCATGTGGATTAAGAAGAGAGGAGTATTAATAGAGAAATTGTTCTTAGATTTAAAAGATGATTTTCTCTGCTTGCCTTTCTCACAAGTTGTGCAGAGTTTATCCTTAACAAAGGTTATAGAAGGAAAACATGTTACCAACTCTTTCTTACAGAGTTTGTAGATATTCTTGAAGTTCAGGTGTGATAGCCTTTTGTGCCATAACCAGTTCAGGTCTGCATCACTTCTAGATATAAAGCAGGTTTCAGTTGTTGGATCAGTAGATTTCATGTCCACAACATATACACCTTTCTTCCTTTGTGCACACATCACAACTTTGCCATGGGAGTCCAGTATGTAACCCAGGTGCTCATAAAAATTAACCTTGTTGCCAGCATCACACAGTTGACTTATGCTTACAAGATTGTGTTTCAGCCCAGACACATAGGCTACTCTTTTGAATATAGCAGCACCAGCTTGAAGGGTTCCATATCCATCTGTGGATCCCTGAACATTATCACCAAAGGTGACTTTTGGCCTTTTTTCAGGCCTAAGATCACTCAGTAGATCCTTGCAACCTGTCATGTGGTCTGAGCAGCCGCTGTCCAAGTACCAAACCTGGGATGGTTGTTTGACCTGCAGAGTGTGATGGGAAGATATTAGTTATTTTTAGGGGAACTCATCATAGGGATGAGTTCTCCTTCTTCATCAACATTTGTTGATGGACCAGTAAGATCACCACTAATATTTCCTATTTGGATTGAATCAGCTTGGATACTATCCTCATTGACTATGTTACTTCCAACACTGCTGCTTTTTGCAATGTTGGAACTAGCAGAGTCAACAGGCGTCATGTCCTTAGTTTCAGGAAAGTCTTTGGCCATATGTGTTTTCTTCCCCCATTTATAACATTTTCTCTTTTTAGTTTTTTTTTTGAAGAAGTACTTCCAGAAACACGTTCTGAAACATTTTTGTTGAGCTTCTCAGCAGGTTTAGCAAACTTATTACTGTTTTTAGAAGAATCAACACTTTGAGTAGAAGGCACAATAGCAACAGCTTTACCTGTATCCTCTTTCCTCTTTTTAGGAGGACAGATATCAAATATAGGAAGTTTGATTTGCCTTTGACCTTCCACAGGTTTGGGAAACTTATTCCCAAATTTCTCAGGTTGAGCAATGGCTTTGCCTTTGCCCTTACTGAGATGTGATGGATGTTGCCTATCAACGTAATCACTGTTTTTGGTTTTGAAAGACTTACCTTCATTTATAACCAATTTTCCACTATGATTTAAAAACTTATTTGAAATCACAACAGATTTACTTTTAACATGAGACTTACCCCTGTTGAAAGCAGGTTGCTTACCTTTTGAAAACATTTTCTCAAAATGTTCAGCATCAAAAGGGTTAACAGGTTTCTTACCATCAGCTTTAGATCCAAAACCTATCTTAGCAGACTGATTTGATGGAGAACACATTCCATCATCAGCTTTTAGAGCTTTTTCACACAAGTTGTCAATATTTTGAGGCCTGACAAACCTATTTGTTGAGACTAGCTTACCATTTACTTTCTGGATGAAAGTACTTGGAAGCTCACCAAGAGCGGATAAGTCTTTTTCCAGATTATTTATCTCAACAATTGAAGTTGCTTTGTTAAGATCCCCTCCAAGATAGGCTTGGATTTGAGCAGGAATCTGTTGACAAGACAAAGGAAAGTCACCTGCCGGACCTAGTTCTTAGGTCTTACACGCTCAAGACAGAAGTTTCATAGACCTCTACTCAGCGATCCCATTTTGGTACTAATTGGATGATGATATTATGGTGATCTGGGTAGATTTATTTTGATAATATGATGGCATGAATTAGATTAGACTTGTGCCCTTTATAAGTTTAATTTGAAAACCGTAAACTGTATTAAACTTAAATCCTAATATTTTGTCCTGTAATTTAATATTCCGCACTAAATTACTCTATCTTAGTTTGATTGATATCGTATTGCATGATGTGGGACCTAGACTCGTGAGAACTGCCCCGTAAGGGGTGGTCTTCACAGGATGGTATCAGAGCCCATAGTTTGAGTGAATCAAGTATTACGAGAGTATACTTGGTCTCAAACTGAAGCAATACATATGTATCAATCATTTAGGTGGTTTGAACTGAGATAGGATGTACAGACTATTAGGATGGGAAAAAGGGTACATAGATCTAAGTCTATAAACTGATAGTTCAATGATTTTAATTTTCAGTTAAGATGTCAGGATAAGATTATGCAAGAACAATTCCCAGCAACATGACCCCACAGCAAATGTTTGAAATGATGCAACAACTCTTAGCCCAACACTCAGAACAACAGATTAAGATTATGCAAGAACAGTTTCAGGCCAGAGATGAGGCCGAAGCTAAAAGACGTGAAGATAAGAAAAATAAGAGAAAAGATAAACAAGTCCAGAATGACGAATCTGATTCTGATAACACAAACCCTGAAACCCAAATCGAGCAGCCTAAAGGCTGTAAGTTCAAGGATTTCAAAGCGAGCGGTGCCCTGAACTTTGAGGGTACAGTGAATCCAATTCAGGCGATGGATTGGATCAGTCATACCGAAGAGATCTTTAGAATCTCTGACTGTTTAGATTCAAAGAAAGTGAGCTATGCGTCTGCGTTATTTGTTGGAGCTGCTCGTGCATGGTGGAAGACCCAGAGAAGTATCTATGGTGAAGAAATTATTCAGACTTTAGAGTGGAACCAGATTCTTGATATGTTTAATGCAAAATATTGTCCTATTGATCAACAAGATAAGATGGAGGTTCAACTGATGCAGCTGACTCAGGGAACCAAAACTGTTGACGAATATGAGCATGAATTCTGACGACTATGCGGCTACTCCTCGTATCAAGTAGCTACTGTAACATCCTAGAAATTTAATTACTGCATTTGTGGTTTATTAGTTTAAATTTTTAACTTAAGTTGGATTGCATTTGGAATAATTATAAAAGTTGGTTGTTTTTCAGAAATTGATGATTTCAATTTATTAAGTTAATTTAATTATTAATAAGTGTTTGTGAGGATAAAATAAAGATTGAATCTTTATTTAATGGAATTTAAGAAGTTGATTGCTATTTTAAGGAATTAAGAAATTTTAGAGTTTCGAATTATTATTATTATTAAGTATGATGATTTATAAATTATTTGTGAAGATAAAATAAAGATTAAATCTTTATTTAAGAGAATTAGATAAGTTGAGGGGTTAGATGTGCCATAACCGGAAATATGGAAATAAAAGACTATAAGTCTTTTATTTAGTTCATCTTTCATTTCAAACACTCTACATTATCTCTCTAAACTCTCTGCCCTCTCTCTTTAAAAGAAAAACCCACGGTTCCTACATTCTCCAAATCAAGAAATCAACTAAGACATCAAATTGAAGGTTGAAAATCGAGATTCAAGTTGTGTTGAAGAAGCTATAATCGTTACAACAAACGATTTAAGGTAATAATCTCTTAAAATCTCGAATTTTAGGCTTTACAATTCAGTTTTTTTGGATGAAAACGAGATCTGAAATTTTGGTCCAAAAATGTATATGCATGTTAAATATTATTGTGGGTTTATGTAAATCTAGTATTGTGGAAGTTGTATACAAAATTTCAGGTTCTAGTTTAAATTAAATCTTAAGATTTTGGGAAAATTTATACAAGTTCTGTATGTTTTCGTGGGTCTGGGTAATTATTTTGATAAGTACCGAAACTGTGAGGTGAATACCGAAACCTATAGGTTTCGGTATGTGTGTGAGAGATGTGTACCGAAACCCCTTACATATAGGAGTACTGAAACTTGAGAAATAATAGTGAAAGTTTTACATGTACTGAAACTTGATGGGGGGTACCGAAACCATGAAGGTTTCGGTACTAACTACCGAAACTCCTCCTCATTACCGAAACCCATATATAGTATCGAGACCTTTTGAGAACTACCGAAACCATGAAGGTTTCGGTATGTACTACCGAAACCCTTCATATGCATGACAATATACTGAAACTTTTTATGACTACTGAAACCCCTATAGCAGGTACCGAAACTATCAAGGTTTCGGTATATATAACGAAACCCACACCCACTACTGAAACATTTATTATTTATATACTGAAACCTTGGTTTTAGACTCAAATGAACCGGACCATGTATGGGGAGGTACCGAAACATTCAGGTTTCGGTATTTCATTCTTTCAAGAGGAGTAATATATATATATATATATATATATATATATATATATATATATATATATATATATATATATATATATATATATATATATATAAGTACAGATAAAATTATCTGGGTTTGGGTTTAATTAGAGAAAATAAAATGGAACCGGTCGGACATTCTATAATTCAGACACATTAAGGATATTTTGGCAATCTCAAATATTGGAGATTAAAAGTATGAACTTCAATATAATTTCAACGGGTTAACGCAATAATTTGAGAAACTTGATGGAACTTATTATTAAATAAGTTATTGAAAGGATTAGTTGGGAATAATAAAACCATCAAGCAAGAGGATTTAAATATGAGTTTCGGATGACGGATCCGACTGTTGTAATACATTTAATTGTACAACTTGATGTACATTTGTGGAGGATCATGTTTATGATATGTTTTACTTATGGAATGTAAACAGGTCCCTTGTGGTGTTGTTTAACCCACAGTGGGGTACGTTGTGAGTCCGGTTGAAATCCCGAGGTGAAATAGGACAAATTGAAGTTTATTTGTGCACCCGCTGTGAGTACCTTTAATTTTAGCATGTCTGCATATGCTTTATGTTTGCTATTGCCTGCTGAGGCATGTTGTTCATTTTCGTTTGGCACTCTACTAACTTGCGTATATATATTGATGCACATTCATACTTGTTGCATGTCCTTTATTTTGTTGTGCATTCTGTGGATGGACCTACGTGGTCGCATCTGTACTCTGATGTTACTGTGCTATATGAGCCAAGAGTTTGACACCTCTATGGTCAGGATAGACAGTATGACATCCCCGATGGTAAGTTTGCCTCAGTATGGTGGGTTTTCTTAATGCCGAGTGTCAACTCGAACGGGCTGCGGGCCTAGGTTTGCGTACCTTGGGTACGTGTGGAGTATACGGTATGTGTTACCGCGGATACTCTGGGTGGCATCATAAAGATTTGTAGAATGTATAAAATCATATGGTATTCACTAAGCAATTCGCTTACCCCTTTAGTTGTTGACTTTTTACAGGAAAAGGGAAATTTGCGGCGGGACCATCTAGCTAAGATGTCTGTTGATGTATTTGAAGATTTCTACTGTCTAACTTGGTATTTGGTTTATGGAATTATTGTTGTAATAAATTTGAGGATGATGTAATACTTTTGAGCTTGTAGACTTAGATGTGTAACCTATGTAGCACCGTAGGGTGTTGGACACAAATTTGTATTATTTTATTTTGTATTTTATGCTTCGGCACTGTAATTTAAGCTATCAGATCATTATGAAATTATGTGTTGGTAATTAATCCTGGGTGTGTTTTAATGGTGGTTAATGTGGCAAGGGTGTCACAGCGAATGGTATCAGAGCAGTAGTTTGAGATTCAAGTGTCCGTGAGGTCTTGATCTCAAACATTAAGTGATGATATGTAGTGAATTTAGGAAATGATCTGAACTAAGATAGGCTATGATCTAGTATTCATAAGAGATAGACTATCAATCGGGACAATTAGGTGGTGTCTTTAAATAAATGTCATGTTACTAAACAAGTTATATATTTTGTATTTCAGAACATGTCCGAAGGAGGAATGACACCAGAAGAGACGAGAGAAATGATGCTAGCCATGATGGCTGAGCAGAATCGAATGATTCAAGACCAGTTTCGGGCTCGAGATGAGGCCGAAGCTAAACGAAGAGAAGTTAAGAGGAAGAATAAGGAAAGAGAGAGAAACAATGACGAACAAGATGACAATACTGGGTCATCTAATAAGCCCAGAAGTTGTCGGTTTAAGGATTTTAAGGGGAATGGAGCAGTCGAGTTTAATGGACTGGGTGATGCTGTTGCTGCTCTGGAATGGATAACAGCTACAGAACGGACATTCCGAATCAGTGATTGTGCTGAGAAGGATATGGTCCGGTTCGCTACTGCTATGTTCACCAAAGACGCAGTAATGTGGTGGAATTCAATGGTGAATGCCTTAACAATGGAGAAAGTTTCTAGGATGACATGGGCTGAGTTTACTGAAATTTTCACTCAACAATACTGCCCGGCCGATGAACGCCGAAGACTAGAAGCTAAGTTCATGACACTAATTCAGGGGACTAAGTCTGTGTCCCAATATGCGGTAGAATTCACGAGGTTAAGTTTATTTGCACCGCATCAGGTTGATACAGAAGAGAGAAAAGTTACCCGATTTGAGGTTGGTCTTGATTTGGAAATCCGAAGAGTGATGAGCAACGTACGTTACCCCACGTTTGCTAGCCTGCTGGAAGCTGCCAGAAATGTAGAACAAATCCTGATTATGTCAGGATATGTGATGGGGTCTGCTGCTGATGCTTCAACTAACCCAACTCAGCCTTCACCACCGAAACGTCAACGCGGCGGAGACTACTCTAGGTTTTCTGATCGTTCTCGTGCTTACTCCATCAACACTGAGCCGCAGTACTGTAATAGATGCCATTTGTAACATCACGGCAAGTGCACCAATGGTCGTGCATGTTTCTGCTGTGGAGAATTGGGCCACTACCAGAATGAGTGCCCACGGAAATCGGATGCCTGCTATAATTGTGGTGTGTGGGGGCACTATAGTAGAAATTGTCAGAGGAACTCTCCAGCAGCTGCTGCTCCATCCTCGACTCGATCAATTGGAGGATCAAGTGGTGGTTCAGTCAACCGCCGTAACCAATCACAAAGGGGACAGGCTAGTGCATTCCAGATTATCGCGGAGGAATCTAGGGAAAACCCGGAGTAATTATGGGCACGTTTATAGTAACTCTTTGTTTGCAATAGTGGTGTTTGATTCTGATGTCGATAGATCTTTTGTGTCTACGGTTTTTGCATAACGACTTATCAAGACACTGTTTAAGTTATCTGTTATACTTGACATAGAAACTGCTAGCAACACTCTAGTCAAATTAGATCATGTATATTGTAACTACACCTTAGAAAATGAAGATGTAGTCTTCAATTTGGGTCTGACTTTGATAGTATTTAGTGAATTTAACGTGAGAAATGTAGAAGATGTCGACATTGTAAATAAAAAAAAAATGATGAATGCCAAGAAGGACCGATGTTTGTTATAATTGAGGAAGGATGGGTTATTGTAGAGGAGTATTTTAAGATTCTATATGTAATACTTCATCGAAGTATTATGAGTCTGAAGATAACTGGAACTTAAGTATTATGAAATGCTGTTACTAATATAGGTATGACTATGACTGTAAACGAGAATACTCGAATATATGAATAGGCATTAGATGAATAGTTAAAATGGATTTTGAAGCTTTGAATTGAAGAAGATGCTTTAAATATCTTGGAATTTGTGAACAAGTTTAGAAGATTGTAATAAAGATAAAACTTGACTATAATAGGTTAAAGAATGAGAACTAATTATATTAGTATCATATATGATATGTTTGAGGGATTGATAACAACTCGTAATGGTTATCATAAAGCAAAATAGCATCAACTTGTATTAAAAAGGGAACGGTAAGGTATATTGTGTTGATTATTTTAAGCTTAAAAGGTTGTGATTGATGTTGAAATTACTTAGTAACACATTAGTTAAAGTAGATCATGTGTATCATGATTGTACTTTAATGATTGAAAAAGTAGTCTTATTTATTGAATTGATCCCTGGAATTTCTGCAACAGCTTGTTATTTGTATCGTACCGAAATGTAAGAGAGATGCGGCATAAATATGGTTACGAGTAAACTTACTGGCAACCGATAGAAGATCTGAATGAATGGACTATTTCCATATTGGACTATAATACACATTGGAGTGTATCATGAGATCATGTAATTTGGATTATACATATCAACTGAAAAGGGCAACTGCTTTGATGGAATTATCATATAACACTAGTTATCATAATAAAATAAAGAAGACCATGTTTAAAGTTTTGCATGCGAAGAAATGTAGAAGTCCTACATGTTGGAAAGAAATCGAAGGAACTCTAATTGTTATGTCTGTATTATCACAAAAGTGTTACTGTGGTAATAGTTATAAACTGATCAATTATAAGACATATAAACGATGGAGTATATTGATAGTATCACCGATGAGGTGTGTTACTTATTTTGAAAAGGGTACAAGTTGACACCGATATGTGTTGGCACATCTAGAATAATAGAAAAGTTGGGAATCAATTGTGTCATTTAGAATTACCTATAGAAATATCGAAATAGCACATGGTGTTTCATGAGGAAAGCTTTATGAAATCTTCACAATTGGAAATGAAGATTGACTGATTATGCCAAATTAGAGTTCAAGAAAGGTTAATATATGTTGAGAAACAAGTATGTGTTTTGAATACTAACATCAGAAAGTCATGGATCAAAGGGATTAAATAGTGTTGATACGCTGGAAGCACCACAAAAGAGTAAACCATACTAGGAGATAAAAGCCGATATGTTGAATAAGTAAACGAATATGTTTGAATACAAGCAACTTCGAGGACGAAGTTTGAGCGTGGTGGAGCCCATGCTGTAACATCCTAGAAATTTAATTACTGCATTTGTGGTTTATTAGTTTAAATTTTTAACTTAAGTTGGATTGCATTTGGAATAATTATAAAAGTTGGTTGTTTTTCAGAAATTGATGATTTCAATTTATTAAGTTAATTTAATTATTAATAAGTGTTTGTGAGGATAAAATAAAGATTGAATCTTTATTTAATGAAATTTAAGAAGTTGATTGCTATTTGAAGGAATTAAGAAATTTTAGAGTTTCGAATTATTATTATTATTAAGTATGATGATTTTAAATTATTTGTGAAGATAAAATAAAGATTAAATCTTTATTTAAGAGAATTAGATAAGTTGAGGGGTTAGATGTGCCATAACCGGAAGTATGGAAATAAAAGACTATAAGTCTTTTATTTAGTTCATCTTTCATTTCAAACACTCTACATTATCTCTCTAAACTCTCTGCCCTCTCTCTTTAAAAGAAAAACCCACGGTTCCTACATTCTCCAAATCAAGAAATCAACTAAGACATCAAATTGAAGGTTGAAAATCGAGATTCAAGTTGTGTTGAAGAAGCTATAATCGTTACAACAAACGATTTAAGGTAATAATCTCTTAAAATCTCGAATTTTTGGCTTTACAATTCAGTTTTTTTGGATGAAAACGAGATCTGAAATTTGGTCCAAAAATGTATATGCATGTTAAATATTATTGTGGGTTTATGTAAATCTAGTATTGTGGAAGTTGTATACAAAATTTCAGGTTCTGGTTTAAATTAAATCTTAAGATTTTGGGAAAATTTATACAAGTTCTGTATGTTTTCGTGGGTCTGGGTAATTATTTTGATAAGTACCGAAACTGTGAGGTGAATACCGAAACCTATAGGTTTCGGTATGTGTGTGAGAGATTTGTACCGAAACCCCTTACATATAAGAGTACTGAAACTTGAGAAATAATAGTGAAACTTTTACATGTACTGAAACTTGATGGGGGGGTACCGAAACCATGAAGGTTTCGGTACTAACTACCGAAACTCCTCCTCATTACCGAAACCCATATATAGTACCGAGACCTTTTGAGAACTACCGAAACCATGAAGGTTTCGGTATGTACTACCGAAACCCTTCATATGCATGACAATATACTGAAACTTTTTATGACTACTGAAACCCCTATAGCAGGTACCGAAACTATCAAGGTTTCGGTACATATACCGAAACCCACACCCACTACTGAAACATTTATTATTTATATACTGAAACCTTGGTTTTAGACTCAAATGAACCGAGACCATGTATGGGGAGGTACCGAAACATTCAGGTTTCGGTATTTCATTCTTTCAAGAGTAGTAATATATATATATATATATATATATATATATATATATATATATATATATATATATATATATATATATAAAAGTACAGATAAAATTATCTGGGTTTGGGTTTAATTAGAGAAAATAAAATGGAACCGGTCGGACATTCTATAATTCAGTGATATTAAGGATATTTTGGCAATCTCAAATATTGGAGATTAAAAGTATAAACTTCAATATAATTTCAACGGGTTAACGCAATAATTTGAGAAACTTGATGGAACTTATTATTAAATAAGTTATTGAAAGGATTAATTGGGAATAATAAAACCATCAAGCAAGAGGATTTAAATATGAGTTTCGGATGACGGATCCGACTGTTGTAATACATTTAATTGTACAACTTGATGTACATTTGTGGAGGATCATGTTTATGATATGTTTTACTTATGGAATGTAAACAGGTCCCTTGTGGTGTTGCTTAACACACAGTGGGGTACGTTGTGAGTCCGGTTGAAATCCCGAGGTGAAATAGGACAAATTGAAGTTTATTTGTGCACCCGCTGTGAGTACCTTTGATTTTAGCATGTCTGCATCTGCTTTATGTTTGCTATTGCCTGCTGAGGCATGTTGTTTCATTTTCGTTTGGCACTCTACTAACTTGCGTATATATATTGATGCACATTCATACTTGTTGCATGTCCTTTCTTTTGTTGTGCATTCTGTGGATGGACCTGCGTGGTCGCATCTGTACTCTGATGTTACTGTGCTATATGAGCCAAGATTTTGACAACTCTATGGTCAGGATAGACAGTATGACATCCCCGATGGTAAGTTTGCCTCAGTATGGTGGGTTTTCTTAATGCCGAGTGTCAACTCGAAGGGGCTGCGGGCCTAGGTTTGCGTACCTTGGGTACGTGTGGAGTATACGGTATATGTTACCGCGGATACTCTGGGTGGCATCATAAAGATTTGTAGAATGTATAAAATCATATGGTATTCACTAAGCAATTCGCTTACCCCTTTAGTTGTTGACTTTTTACAGGAAAAGGGAAATTTGCGGCGGGACCATCTAGCTAAGACGTCTGTTGATGTATTTGAAGATTTCTACTGTCTAACTTGGTATTTGGTTTATGGAATTATTGTTGTAATAAATTTGAGGATGATGTAATACTTTTGAGCTTGTAGACTTAGATGTGTAACCTATGTAGCACCGTAGGGTGTTGGACACAAATTTGTATTATTTTATTTTGTATTTTATGCTTCCGCACTGTTATTTAAGCTATCTGATCATTATGAAATTATGTGTTGGTAATTAATCCTGGGTGTGTTGTAATGGTGGTTAATGTGGCAAGGGTGTCACAGCTACTGAAGAAAGGAAGATGAATAGATTCCGTGGAGGACTCAACCCAAGATACCGGCACCCGATGAGCGCAGTAAAATATAAGAGTTACTTGGAAATGGTCGAAGCGGCAAGACAAATAGAGAGATGTCCATCCCCCATCAGCGAATCCGACATGTCCATCTCCTCCGAAGAAACAGCGATTTGGCAGATTCTTTAAGCCAAATAAGTCTCAGTCGCAGCAATCTCCGCAGTATAGTTCACAGCCGAAAGCTCAAGCGTATTCACTAACGAACGAGCCGCGATTCTGCAAGAGATGCAGAAAGTCACACATGGGATTGTGCAACCCAGAGGATGTTACATGCTTTGCTTGCAACAGAATCGGTCATAGTAGTGAAGAGTGCCCACAACGAGGACACGGATGTGCGAAAAGCGGGAAAAGAGGATACTTCATGTATCAGTGTCGCAGCGGGCAACGAGGACAGTCACAGTCGTCAGCTGGAGGATCTACGATGAAGAGTTCAGCTGCTACTCCGACCACAAGGACTCGAGCTTTTCAAATAACAGCCGAGGAAGCAAAAGAAACACCTGACGTAGTTACCGGTACGTTCATGCTTAACTCAATTCCTGCTCGCGTATTATTTGATTCCGGTGCTAGTCGTTCCTTCATATCAACTACTTTCGCTCAAAGATTATATAAATCTCCCTCGAAGCTTCCCGTGATACTTGATATTGAGACAGCCAGTAACAACTATGTTATGGCTGATTCTGTTTACCGTAACTGCACTCTACTTTGTTGCTTTTATAGATTCAATTCCTTGGCCATGTTGTTTCTGGCGAAGGGATTTCCGTCGATCCTTCTAAAGTCGAGGCCGTTCAAAAATGGCAAACGCCTCGCAATGCCTCTGAGATCCGAAGTTTCCTTGGATTGGCCGGTTATTATTGGCGATTCATAAAGGACTTCTCGAAGATTGTTGTGCCACTTACGATGTTAACACGAAAGAATACACCTTTCGTATGGGCGGATAAACAGCAAGAGGCATTTGAAACTCTGAAGCAAAATCTTATTCAAGCGCCAATCCTAGCCTTACCAGAGGGCAACGTTGATTTTGTCGTTTATAGAGACGCATCTGGTACTTGCTTAGGATGTGTTCTGATGCAAAGAGGAAAAGTAATCGCCTATGCTTCAAGGCAATTGAAGGATTACGAGAAAAGTGCACCAACTCATGATCTTGAGTTGGCTGCCGTTACCTTTGCTCTGAAGATCTGGCGTCACTATCTATATGGGACTCGGTGTCAGCTTTACACCGATCATAAGAGTCTCAAGCATCTCTTTACTCAAAAGGATCTAAACATGAAACAGCGACGGTCCTTGGAGCTTATCAAGGACTATGATTGCGAGATCCTATATCATCCCGGCAAAACTAATGTTGTCGCAGATGCTTTGAGTAGAAAAGTTTATCCAGAAAAGTGCTGCTATGCCCTAACTCCGGTTAGATTCTCTTCTGATCTTATTGAAGACATCAGAGTTGCTCAAGCTGAAGCACTGAAAGAAGAGGATCTCTGTTCTGAAAATCTCAAAGGGCAGTTACAATTCTTATCTCAAAACCATTTGGGACTTCACTGTCTCAAGGGAAACCGAATCTGGATGCCTAAATATGGTTTTATTCGCAACACTCTTCTATCCGAAGCCCATCAGTCCAAGTTATCTGTTCATCCTGGCAGCTCAAAGATGTATTTTGATCTGAAAGCCGATTATTGGTGGCCAGGAATGAAGAAAGACATCGGTAAGTGTGTTGAAAGCTGCAAAGTTTGTCAGATGGTAAAGGCAGAACATCAGAAACCCTTCGGGGATATGCAACCACTGCCAGTTCCTGAGTGGAAGTGGGAGCATATAACTATGGATTTCATTACGAAGTTGCCTAAAACCAAGAGACAGCACGACTCCATCTGGGTAGTCGTGGATCGATTAACGAAGTCAGCTCACTTCATACCGTTGAAAGAAACATATTCCCTCAATAGATTGGCACAGCTATACATCACTGAAATAATTTCTCGTCACGGTGTGCCAAAGTCTATCGTATCTGATCGTGATAGTCGTTTCACATCCAGATTCTGGCAAGCTCTACAAGACGGGATGGGTACTCGGATCTCTATGAGTACTACTTATCATCCTAATGCAGATGTCCAGAGTGAGCGTACTATCCTAACTCTGGAAGATATGCTTCGTGCCTGCGTTCTTGATCTAGGTGGTAACTGGGATGACCACTTGCCTCTGGTCGAATTCTCGTATAATAACAGTTATCATTCAACGATCAAGATGGCTCCTTTTGAAGCTCTATACGGAAGAAAGTGCAGAACTCCCACCTGTTGGCGCGAAATAGGTGAATCGCCAATAACAGGACCTGCCCTTCTACAGTTGACTCACGAGAAGATTCAACTTGTTAGAAGAAACATACTCGAAGCTCAAAGCAGGCAGAAGTCATATTATGACAATCGACACAGATCAATAAGTTTTGCCGTTAACGATTGGGTGATGCTGAAAGTAACTCCAATGAAGAATGTGGTAAGATTCATAAAGCGAAACAAGCTAGCTCCGAGATTTATTGGTCCGTTCAAGATCGTTGAAAAGATTGGGAATCAGTCTTATCGTCTTGAATTGCCATTAGATTTAGCGGGAATACATCCTGTATTCCATGTTAGTCATCTGCGAAAGAGTCTAGCAGACGAAAGAGAAGTTCAGATACCACACGTTAATTTGCAGATTGATGAGAAGTTTGAGTTGTTGAAGAGCCAGAACGTATTCTGGACTCGAAGACTAAGAAGCTTAGAAATAAAGAGATACAGATGGTGCTCGTCCAGTGGAAACACCACAAAGGTTCGCATCAGTCTTGGGAATCCAGAGATGTCATGAAAGCTACATATCCCAGTCTGTTCGAACATAGCTAACTTGGAGGACGAAGTTTGTGCGTGGTGGAGCCCATTCTGTAACAACCTAACTTTTGATCTAGTCATAAATTCAGTAATATTTTGAATCGATAATGTAATAATGTTACATTATTTAAATTATAAGTTAATTAAGTTATGAAATATTTAATTAAATTATATAAATATTTATATTATGAATTAATAAATTATTAAAGATAATTAAATAAAAGAGATATAATGTACAAAAATGAAAGTGGGTTAACTAGCAAATATAACTAGATGAAGTATATAAACGTGATTTATATTTTAAAAATCAGATTCTCTCTCTCTCTCTCTACTCTCTCTCTCTAACTTTCTCTCTCTACCTTCTCTCTAAATTATCTCTCAAACCGACCGTCCGATTATCAAGTTATATATATCATTAGAAAGATCTCGGAGAATACTATACGAATCTACTATCTCCTGCGTGATTTCATACGAATTTGAGGTAAGAATTGATATTTTTACGTTTTTATATATTTCGGTTTTTTCGAATTTATTAGTTTTATGAAATTTAAAGCTATTTTTATGGAGTTTAACTAGAATTTGTATAATATAATCGAACATAGGTTTGTTACGTAAAATATTCGTGATTTTAGGCCTAAAAATGAATGTTTTAAAGCTGTAAATATGAACAAATTCGAGAATGCCAAGAACAAACTCGAAAATACATAGAACAAACTCGAAATTGAATTAAATTCGAAATATATTCGAATTTAATCATTAAATTCGAAGATACATAATTCGAATTTATCTATATATTTCGAATATGTCCATAGATTCGAATAAGGAATTCCAAGTTAGGTAACGTCTTCAATTTTGACCACTAGATTCGAGAGATGATTTTTAATTGGACACTAAACTCGAAATGGAGAAATTGAAATTGGCCAAGGTGTTTGAATTTGAGTATAAAAAAATCAATATATACAAGAATTTTTGACTTTAATTATATAAATTGAATGTATGTTTAACTTCAATCACATAATTGACATTGATGTTTTCGAATTTAACATCATGTTCGAATTTAAGTATTAAATTCGAACCCCA
>JAANYP010005190.1:0-47449 GCA_020465985.1 Centrapalus pauciflorus
CACTACTAACTAAGCTGTTATTTGTGCAGGGCAACCACAGGTCTCCTCATAGATCAAGATGGCATCTGGACAGTGGATGCTCTAGGCACATGACAGGCAATTCTGAATGCTTGTCAAATTACAAAGGTTTTGATGGAGGTTTTGTTGCATTTGGAGGCAACTCAAAGGGAGGTAAGGTTACAGGTAAAGGTACTGTTAATGCAGGCAACATGACATTCCATGATGTTCTGTATGTTGAACAGCTTAAGTACAATTTATTGAGTGTCTCTCAAATCTGTGACAAACAAAACATTGTTCTGTTCACAGATTCTGAGTGCATTGTTCTTTCAAAAGATTTCAAAGTTCCTGAACATCTTGTTTTACTAAGAACACCAAGAAAGGACAATGTCTACTGTCTAGACACAGATCTTTTGACTAAATCTAATTAAGCTGTTTAATATCCAGAGCATCATCAAATGAGTCTGCTCTTTGGCATAGAAGGATGTGTCACATGAACTTCAAGTCCATGAATGCTTTAGTTAAAAAGAATCTGGTAAGAGGATTAGCACAAAAGGAGTTCATTTGTGATGATCATTGTGTAGCATGTCTTAAAGGTAAGCAACACAAAACTTCTCATAAGACCAAAGAAGTAAATTCAATTTCATCTGTTCTTCAGTTGCTACATATGGATCTATTTGGTCCAACATCTGTTTTGAGTTTGAATAAAAGGGCATACTGTTTACTCATTGTTGATGATTTCACCAGATTTACTTGGGTATACTTTCTTAGGTCCAAAGATGAAACTGCTGAGCTAGTTAAGTCTTTTGTCCTTAAGATAGAAAACCAATCCAATTCCAAAGTTAAGGTGATAAGATCAGACAATGGAACTGAATTTAAAAATCACATTCTAAACAGCTTTTGTGAGTCCAAAGGCATTGCTAGACAATATAGTGCACCAAGAACACCACAGCAAAATGGTGTAGCTGAAAGAAAGAACAGAACATTAATTGAGGCTGCTAGAACAATGCTAGCTGATTCAAATCTGCCAATGACTTTCTGGGCAGAAGCTGTTAATACAGCCTGTTATGTTCTAGATAGGGTTCAAGTAGTTCAATCACAAGGGAAAACTCCCTATGAGTTATTCCATAACAGAAGTCCCCTAATAGCTTTCTTCAAGCCCTTTGGATGCCCATGTACTATCCTTCACACTAAGACTCACTTAGGGAAGTTTGAAAGTAAGGCAGAAGAAGGATTCTTTGTAGGATACTCAAGTCAAAGCAAAGCCTATAGAGTATACAACAGTGTGTCTAAAACAATTGAAGAAAGTGCCAATGTTGAATTTAATGAAAATACTGCTAATATCAAAGGCACTGGTCCTGATTGGTTGTTTGATTTAGATTCACTAACCAATTCTCTGAGCTTTGTTGAGTATACTACAGAAGCTGATGCATACAGGGTTGAAGCTGCTAACACGAATTCTCATGCTGCCAATACAATTTCTCATGCTGTTGGCACAAAGTTTCAGACTGCTGCAGATTCACCAAGTTGGGATGATTTCACCACTCTACCACTTCTGTCATGTGATCCTCCAGGGGTCCTGAATGCTCCACTTAATGCAAATCCAGACACTGAAGTGCCATTCCCAAGTCCTGACAGTACAGCTCCAACACAAAAGGAAACAGTCCCAGATTCTAGGCTAGCAGTCCCAACAGCTTCTCAAGCTGTTAGCCTAGAAACTCAAGCTGTTCCAGAAACTGAACCATTCACTGGTTCTGATGGAGATGATACAAACCTTGGAACTTCTTTTCAAACAGAGAGAGAGCCCACACTAAGAGTTCACAAGTATCACCCTCTCAATCAAATACTGGGTGATCCAAGCACTCCTGTTCAAACAAGGAAAATGGTTCACAATGAGACTGCTGCTGCTGAACAAGCAGTTTCTGAATTCAGTCTAGCTGCTTTTGAACATGCCTGTTTTATGTCTCAACTAGAACCCAAAAAGGCATCAGAAGCACTAAAAGATTCATCCTGGATTGAAGCCATGAAAGAAGAGCTTTTACAGTTCAAAATTCAGAATGTATGGACTCTGGTGGATCTTCCTAAAGGAAAAAGAGCAATAGGTACAAGATGGGTGTTCAGAAACAAGAAGGATGAGAGAGGGATAGTCATCAAGAACAAAGCAAGACTAGTAGCACAAGGGTACACTCAAGAAGAAGGAATAGATTATGATGATGTCTTTGCTCCAGTAGCAAGAATTGAAGCCATCAGACTATTTCTAGCATATGCAAGTTTCAAAGGATTTAAAGTGTATCAAATGGATGTTAAGTCTGCTTTCCTGTATGGGACAATTGAAGAGGAAGTATATGTGTGTCAACCTCCTGGTTTTGAAGACTACAAGTATCCAGACAGGGTGTACAAGCTAGACAAAGCTCTCTATGGTCTTCACCAAGCCCCCAGAGCATGGTATGACACACTGTCATCATATCTTCTACAAAATGGATTCAAGAGAGGCACTCTGGACAAAACACTCTTCACTAAATCCATCAAAGCTGAGATTCTACTTGTCCAAATCTATGTTGATGACATCATCTTTGGCTCAACTAATGATAGTTTGTGCAAAGAATTTGAGGCCCTAATGCACAAAAAGTTTCAAATGAGTTCAATGGGGAACTCACATTCTTTCTAGGGCTGCAGGTTAAACAGAAGCCTACTGGTCTATTCATAAGTCAATCAAAGTATGTCAAAGACATATTGGAAAAGTTTGGCTATCAAGACACAAAGGTTGCAAGCACCCCAATGGATCCTCATAAACAGCTCCATACAGACAAAGATGGCATAGATGTGGATATTCATCTATACAGATCCCTTATAGGATCTCTCATGTATCTAACATCTTCAAGACCTGATATTATGTTTGCTGTCTGTGTGTGTGCTAGGTTTCAATGCTCTCCAAAGGATTCTCACTTGGTTGCTGTTAAGAGAATCTTTAGATATCTTAAAGGCCAACCACATTTAGGTCTATGGTATCCTAAAGACTCTCCTTTTGAACTAACTGCTTATTCTGACAGTGACTATGGTGGATGCAACATTGACAGAAAATCCACAACTGGTGGATGTCAATACTTAGGAGCAAGACTGGTCTCTTGGCAATGCAAAAAGCAAACAACTGTCTCCACATCATCCACTGAAGCAGAATACGTAGCAGCTGCAAGCTGCTGCTCCCAGGTAATGTGGATTCAAAATCAGCTAAGAGACTATGGTATGAATTTCTTATCCACTCCTATTTATATTGACAATTCAAGTGCAATTAGCATTGTGCAAAACCCAGTGAAATTCCCAAAAAACCAAGCATATAGAAATCAGGTTTCACTTCATCAGAGATTGTAATGAAAAGAAGTTAATCCAAGTTACCAAAATACATACAGATGATCAGCTAGCTGATCTATTTACAAAACCTTTTGATGTGGGAAGGTTCACTTTCCTAATATTAAATATTGGTATGGTAAACATGGATTAATTGGTTTTCATTATTATCGACTCAGTATGCTAATTTAAGGGGGAGACACTGTTCCATTGAAAAGTTGCACAATTTTACACTAACAGCATGAGTATTTTCTCATGCTGCTAGTTCATTTTCTCGGACTGCTAGTTATTTTCACTTGATCTGTCAAAGTGTGCAGGGTATTTGGGTAATCTTCAAAATGTGTGCGCGGGACCCAACCTTTCAAAACCTTTAAAGGTCCCGGTTTCGTTCAGTTGTAACTACCAGTTACATATTCTTCTTCCACGGCCTTCTGCTTTCTCTCTGAACGAATCACACATTCTTCTTTCAAACCCTAAAACCATCGTTTGTTCATCCATGGAGTTCGTAAAAGAACACAACTGCCTCCCATACACTCTGAAACACGCTGAACTCCAACCGTTCCATGCAATGATGGATTTCCTCAGGCACTCCCATATCCATCATGCACTATCCATAAACCCTACTATATACATCTCCCATATAGAACAGTTTTGGAACCATGCATCTGTTCAAACCATCAATGGAGTGCCTACCCTCCTTTCCAAGATTGATGGAACTGATATCCATATCACTGAGGAATCCATCCGACATCACTTGCATCTTCAAGATGCCACAGGTATAACTGACCTAACCCTTGATGCTTTACATACAGGTCTTTTTAATATCGGTTATAGGGGTCCTGCTGATTCTTTTACTTTCTTAAAAGCCCATTTTTCTCCTAAATGGAAATTTCTTGTACATATCATTCAGCAGTGCATAAGCCCCAAAAGAACTGGTTGGTCTGAATTTTCATCTAACATTGCCACTGCCTTAGTGTGCTTTTCCACAGGCCAACGGTTCAATTTTTCCAACATGATTTTCCAGGGGATGTTAAGGCATCATTCCCTAAAGAGTGGGAAATTTTTGATGTATCCTAGATTTTTAGCAGAAATCATTGCACACACCTGCACATCTTCTCATACACATAAAAGGATACATGTTTCCCACAGGCACTCACTATCCTCTATTAAGAGACTTTTGAAACATAGTGCCAACTTTTTGAGTGTTGATGTTCCATTGCCTTCTGCAATGATGAACATTATTCCACAACACAGAGGAGAGGGTCCTGAGCAGGCTCAGCCTATCATCACTGCTACACCCCCAGGACCCCAACCCCCTCCTCACGATACACAAACTCCCTCTGATCCTTTTGTACAGCCAACACGCCCACTCAGAAACATATACAAAAGAAAAAGGGGACCAGGAGCTCCTTCCTCCTCCTCCCATCAGCAAGAGCCATATATCCCTGTGCAGGAGGATACTCCTGCACAGAATATCCAAAGGGAACCAGTTGAGGACACTCTCATTCTCTCTCAGGAGGTGAACATCTATTCAGAGATGGTTCATATGGGTTCTGTGGCTGGCACTACTGATGTCTCTGCACAAGAGGTACAGGACAGTGCCAACATAGCTAAGACCACGCCCATGGCAACAGCAAGTGTGCAAACACAAGCTGGATGTCCCCAGAACCAAGAAAAGAGGGGCCCAGAAGTTTCTACCTCTGGTCTTAATGTCAGTGATAGATCACAAGCACCTCAGGTGTTCTCTGATCTTGAGACTAGTCTGCAACAAATGCTCTTAACGGATCCCAGACTCAAACCTGTTGTAGCTATGTTGGACCATCAAATGTCCATCATTGCTGCACAGGGGGCTCAAATTTTTGCACTCAAGCAGGCAGATGCTGCTCAAAATAAGCGAATGGATTATCTTCACAGAGGCTTCACACTCTGTGGAAATAAAATTATGAAGTTAGAGCAGACGATTCAAACCCAAGGGGCAAAGGTTGTGGTTTCTTCTGACCAAACCAATGCTTCCAAAAAGGGGGAGAATCAGGAGGTTCCCACATCAGTCCAAGCAGCTCCAACAACAACAGTCCAAGCAGCACCAACAGTTACAGTTTCTAGGCTAGCAGTCCCAACAGCTTCTCAAGCTGTTAGCCTAGAAACTCAAGCTGCTCCTTCAAAAGCCACTGGAGTTGTGATCAGAGAAGGAATTCAAGCTTCATCAAGCACAGTCCAAGCTACAACATCTGCTACAAAAGACAAGGGCAAGGGCATTCTCATTGAGTCTCCAAAGCATAAATTTTCCTCAAAAGAAGCCCAAATTGCCTTTGATGCTGAAGTTGCCAGAAAAATAGCAGAAGAACAAGACAAAGAATTAGAGCAGCAAGCCCAAACCCCAATGGATGATGATGAGACTTTAGGTGATTACTTAAAGGGGTTTGTGGTCAAGCAAGGAGCAAGGAAAAGAAAGATGCCAACAGGGCACTCCAAGGCTGAGCATAGAAGATTTCTTATCAATTTTGCCTTTGCAGCAGGTATTCCAAAGAAAATGGCTCAGTCCATGTCTACTGAAAGGCTGCAGGAGATTCATGATAAGGAGATGGACAAAAGACAGAGAACAACAGTCTCTCCAGAAGCTCAACCATCCCAAGAAGTCCAACCAACAACCCAATCAGTCCAAACTGAAGCTGGTGTCAGTGCACCTACTCCCACTGATCAAGCAGCTGTCCCTATTCCTTCATCGGTTAAGAGAGTGCTCTTTGAGCAACAACTACAAAAGGCTATGGAGATAGAGAAGCTGATTGATCAGCATGATTTTACAAAGCCTCAAATTAACTACTGGTTTGCTAAGTCACTGGATGACCGTGACTTGAGAATAAAGTTTGTAATCAGAAGAGAGTCCGGACCTGAAGAAGAGTATGACACTTTTTGGCAGATAGTACAGAAGCTGACCAGAGATGAATTGATAAAGATGTACAATATAGGGTCAGTTACACAAGTAAGGTCTGCTCTTCCACAAGTCAAGCAACTCATCAAAGATCTAAGTACAGTGGTTGATTCTGAGTTTGCAAGACAAGAGATAGAAGATGCTGAAAAGAAAGGGAAAAAGATCAAGCAGATTGATCTGTTTGTCAAATCAAAGACATTCAGAATCAAATTCACAGATGGGTCTGGTATTTTCTTCAATCTTGAGTATTTCAATTTTTCAAAAGATATGCTGCTGAAAATCAAATCAGCTAGAATATCTTGTGATAAAGAAGAGATGAAGAGAGAATTTTTGAAGGCTATAGATCATAAACTTGCACAGCTGTAAGTTTTGTAAGCCTTGGTTTGTAAATAACAGCTTACTTATTCATTTCCATTTTTTTTGTATAGAACTTAAAGTCTTGTAAAGAATTTAAGTTAGGGGGAGATTGTTGGGAAATAGTTTAAGTACATTCAAGCTGTTAGTTTAGACTTCTCAGACTGTTAGTAGATTTTACATGTAAATACAAAGTTCATGCTGCTAGTTGAAGAAACTCGAGCTGCCAGTGTAAAAGTTCAAGCTGCCAGAGCAAATCAACTCAAGCTGCTCAGTTCATGCTGTCAAGAGATTCAAGCTGCTCAACAGTTTCAGAAACAGAAAGTGCTGATTTTCAGGAAACGATATCTACATGAAGATTCCAGCAGATCTACTATCAGAGAAGTCATAGTTCGTCAAGGAAACATATCAAGAAGCAATATAAATACATAGAATAGGTCGTTCTATTGTGTAGGAGTTTCTGCATATTTTGAGTCTGTAATTGCTTTGTTGATTAAGTTTTCTTAAGCCTCTAAGGTTGTAAAACCCTAAGAACAGTCTGTGTTCTTCGTCTAATCAAACAGATTAGAGGTGATTGTAATTGATGAATTCAGCAATACAAACAGTCTTGATTAATTCCTGTGTGTTTTTTTATTATTGATTCTGAAAGTTTTTGTTAAAATAATTAAGTGTTATTCCGCAAACTTCTTGATTAAACTTTGATTCAAAGCAAGATTATTGATTTATACTCTGATAAATTCAAATCAGTTAGTCTTGGTAATTCATATTTTAGATCCTGTCAATCTCGATATGCTTGGTACGTTGGTGATTGACCGGGTTTGCTGAGAGGTACACGACGCTTACGTTATCACAGTAGACTAGCTAGGCAGAATGAAATGGGAGACATAGTTCGCAAAGGAGGTTGCGGATCCATGCCGTCTCAGCAACCACATTTGCGACTCCACGATATCCAGCCTCCACACTAGATGGAGAGGTGGTCTGTTGCCATTTGGAAGACCACGAGATAATGTTGTCGCCAAGAAAAACACAATAACCAGATGTCGATCTACGTGTGGCAGGGCAGCCAGTCCAATCGGCATCAGTGTAAGCAGTCTGCTGAGATGAAGAGGAACGAAATTGCTGAAGACCCAAATCAGTGGTATCACGTATGTATCGAAGAACGCGCTTCACGGCATTAAGATGAGGCTCTCGAGGGTCATGCTTATGAAGACACAATTGCTGAACGACGTATGCAATATTCGGTCGAGTAAAGGTGAGATACTGAAGTGCCCCGGCCTGGCTCCGATATAGATCTGGATCGGAGACGGGAGGACCATCAGGTCCAAGTTTCTTTTCAATATCGACAGGTGTGCGAATGGCGTTGCAATTAATCATTTGAGCGCGTTTCAAAATTGCCATAGCGTAAGTCGAATGTGAGATAAACAACCCAGAGGGGTTGCGAACTGCAGAAATACCCAAGAAGTAGTTAAGGGATCCAAGATCAGTCATAGAAAACTCACGATGTAAGAGACCCATAATGCGTTGAAGAAGAGTCGTCGAGGAGGCCGTGAGAATAATATCATCAACATATAAAAGCAGGTATGCCGTATCAGAATCTCGATGAAAGATAAATAGTGAGGCGTCGGATTTGCTGTGAGTAAAACCGACCCTGGTAGCGAACGATGTAAATCTTTGGAACCAGGCGCGAGGTGCCTGTTTCAGACCATAGAGGTACTTTTGCAGATGACAGACATAATCAGGGTGAGTCGGATCATGGAACCCCGGTGGTTAATGCATGTAAACCGTCTCCGTCAACAAGCCTTTAAGAAATGCATTATTAACATCAAGTTGGTGTATGGGCCAATATCGAGATAAGGCGAGGCTAAGCACAGTCCGGATCATTGCTGGTTTGACAACAGGGCTAAATGTATCGTGACAGTCAACACCCTGTAATTGGTTTTTGCCATTCGCAACAAACCTGACCTTGTAGCGACTAAAAGAGCCATCAGAATTAATTTTATGGCGAAATAACCACATGGACCGTACAACATTCACATTTTTAGGCCGCGAGATAAGTTTCCATGTCTCATTTTTAATTAAAGCATTATATTCGTCTTGCATAGCATTTTTCCAATTATCATCACAAAGAGCTTGAAGATGAGAGATGGGGAGAGGAGATATATGAGAGACATGAAGATTAAGACGAGTGATGGGATTGATTAAACCGGATCGGGAACGGGTGACCATTAGGTGAGACGGAATCTGCTATGGAGAGGGAGGTTGGGGAATGTTGGCCTCGGCATAAGTAGTGGAGTCGAGAGGATCGGTGGAGGGAATTAATGGTGAGGTGACGATGTTAGGGGTTGAGTGGTCTCGTTTGATGTACCGAGGGATGGGGAGTGCGAGGGCGTAACGGTTGAGATGATGAGGTAAGTATGGGGCTAGCAATAGGTGAAGAATCCGAGGATGAATCTAGAAATATATAATCCGAAGATGAGGAAGAAGGTGGTTGGTAAGGGTAGGAAGATTCGTCAAAAGTGACGTGTTGGGAAATTATGATTTTGTGGGGTTTGTTATCAAGGCACCGAAAACCGCGATGGCTCGTAGGGTAACCGAGAAAGATACATGGGGTGGATCGATGTTGGAGTTTATGAGTAGGTTTAGTGTAAGGATAGCAAAGGCAACCGAAAACACGTAGGTGAGAGTATGTGGGTGGTTAATTGAAGAGTTTGGTGTATGGGACTTGATCGGAGATAGCCGTGGAGGGAAGGATGTTGAGAAGGTGGACCGCCATGAATAATGCTTCGGTCCAAAAGGATGGGGGGGAGGTGATCATGAAAAAGGATAGTACGAACATGATTATTGATGGTGCGAATAATGCGCTCAGATTTCCCATTTTGTTGAGATGTTTGGGGGCAAGAGAAGCGAAATTGAATACCCGTGTTGTTAAAGAGGGTGTGTTGGGATATGTTGTCAAATTCACCACCATGGTCACATTGGAAAGCTTTTATTTCTTTGTTGAATCGAGTATTAACATAAGCGCGAAATTGTAAAACTTTTGCAAAAGCATCAGATTTATGTTTTAGCGGATAAACCCATAAAAATGAGAATAATGATCAAGAAACAAGACATAATATTTAAAACCACCAACACTTACAACCGGAGAGGTTCAAAAATCAGAATGAATAACATCAAAAGAACTAGAAACTATAGTACGAGAGCTATGAAAAGGAAGTTTTGTGTGTTTGCCAAGTTGACAAGCATGACACAAACCCGAAGGTTTTGTGTTATTACACTGAATGAAATTACGAGAAACTAAAAAACATAACACGTCATCGCCAGGGTGGCCGAGGCGTTGGTGCCACGTGGACTGGGTAGAAGAAAGTAGTGCGACTGGAGCGTTGGTGGTGAGAGGATATAGGTCTCCGGAGTTATCACAGCGGAGGAGCACCTGGCGGGTCGGGTGATCCTTCACAAAAAAACCAGATTTGTCATATTCAACTGTACAATTATTGTCGCGAGTGAAACTACAAACAGACACAAGATTTTTCATAATATTAGGAGCAACAAGGACGTTTTTTAAGTGGAGAGGACGTGATGATGTTGGAAATATGCTATGCCCAGAATTAGTAACAGTAATGGAATTACCGTCATTACCGTCACCAACAATGATAGACGAAGGTAAAGCATTATTAAAAATAGCAGACAGATTACCTGTGGCCGCAGTGAGATGTGAAGTGGCCCATCAAGTCCCGCATGTGGTTGTTGGAGAGTCATGGTGCTAAAGGCTTGGGGAAGAGTGGTTAGTTGTGGAATATATGGGTGGGTAACATATGTCCAGAACCCTTGTTGGGGGGTGATGGCATAGTGTTGGTTTGTTTTGGAGGGTGGGGGCCGAGAAGACCGTTGGAAGTACGTGGGGGTTGAGTGGGGCGGGGTGGAGGGTGGTATTGGGGTACGGTATTAGGGCAGTGGGGTAGGGTGGTGGTGTAGGGTAAGGAGGGGGTTCGGATATGGGTTGGTTGAGGGGTAGGGGGTGGCCGAGGGGTAGGGGTTAGGATTGGGGGATGAGTTAGTTTGGTTAGGGTTGCAGGTGTGGAGAAATCGACATTTGGTACCAAAACGACATGGGTTGCGTTCAAAGTTGCGACACACGGGTTTGGTAGTGGGAGGGGGGGGTTAGCAACAAGAACGGTGGGGCAGGATGGGTTGTCACGAGGAGGGTTTCGGTTCTTTTTACGGTTATTTCGAGATTCCTCAAGAGAAAGCATGGAACGGATTTCAATGAGGGTATGCGGGGTTTTGTTATGGCGGATGATGCTAACGACGTTTTCATACTTTTCGCTAAATCCTTGAACGACATACATAACTAGGGTTTTTTCATCCAAAGGTTTTCCTATGTTATCCAAAAGATCAGCGGCAATCTTGATCTTTTTAAAATATTCGGCGACGGTTTGATCACCCATATAAAGTGATCGAAGTTCCTCATGGATTTCCAAGGCACGAGCATCTTTATTGTCATGAAAAAGTGTGTGAAGTGTCGTCCAAATAGAGTGTGATGTAGCGTCCTTTTTAAGGACGGTTTGAAGAAGAGATGTAGTGATAGAACCATAGATCCATACCTTGACGAAAGAATCGACGCGTTTCCATTCAGTGGCATTTGCGGGAGTACTTTGAACGGTACCATTAAGGAAGTCTAGAACACCGAAACAATCACAACGCGCGGTGAAAAGTTCGGACCATGCATCATAGTTTAGTTGATCCATGTCCAATAGAAGCGGGACATGGGTTTTAATGTTTGTGACGTTGAAGGCTTTGTCAACATTGAAAGAGGAGGTTGGTGTATTACCCATTGGTCGTGTTTGATCGCCGGCGGCAGCAAGGGGTGGGGGGTTTTGATCGGCGGTAGCAGCAGGGGGGTGGTGTGTTTGGGCGCCGATTAGGAGGATGAAGAAAGTAGGGTGATGGTGGAGGTTGATTGGCGGCGGCCGCAGGGGGGGTTATGGGCGGGGATTAGGGTTAGGAGGAGGAAGATAGGAGTAGAGGAATTAGGGTTAGGGTTAGTTCTCTGATACCATGTTATTTTAGAATAATCTCCCTTGAATATTTCATTGAGCAAGACAATATTAAATATACATTTAGGTGGGCCTTTGGGCCAAACTAAGAAAACTAAGCAAATACATATAAAGGTCCACTAACAAATACAATACTAACAATACAAATAATGGTCCACTAACACAAACAACCAGTATCCAATCCATCATTTTGCAATGGGATAATTGCGCAAAAAATCTCCAACTTGTTAGCTTTTTGTGGTTGAAACCCCAAACCATTTTTCATTGCATAGAAAACCTCGAACTAATTAACAAAAAATCAGTAAATCAAGGTTTTATCAATGAATAACCGGTTGAAACCAATTATTAATCGTACGGAGACCGGTAAATAACCTACGTGGAACAAGGTTATTAAAGGCGAAAGTCGCACTTGAGGCGACATACTTTGTTTCGGGACTAAGTCGATAGGCGCACGTGTGAAGTGAAGTTGTAAAAATTTAGAAAATAGTTTACATGACACAAAAACATAAAATAAAAGCATAATATATAAAATTATAGATATAATATCAAACATACTACCTTAAACCACAATCCTTACGCAAAATAATAGTAGTAAATGAAGTAACAATGTATAAAAAACCAATCTATCGGTCTCATTTACTATTTACTCATCTATCCTATCTCAATCGCTATCCTCCAATTATAAATCATCATTTCCTATTTCCCCATCACTAACAATTTCAACTACATCCTCGTCCGATTCATCGACTAGGGCCATCCTGCTTGATGATGGTTGTGATGCATTTCTAATGGCGTTGCGGTTCGTTCACCCCACTCGATTGTGCAACGTTACCCCAAGTCAATCCCTCTTCACCAAAAACAAGATCGTCATCTGCATCCTCATCTCCCCCCGTGAGCCATTCATTGCAATCATCGACATCATATAATGAGATGGGATCAATGACATTTCTGCTATCATATCGAGCCTTACGTTTCTGATTATACTTGACAAAGACCAAGTCATTAAACTTCTGCTGCTCTAATCTATTTCTTTTCTTAGTGTGGATCTAAAAAATAAGAAATAAACTAAGGTTAGAGTTAAATATGTAACCTATAATATTTATAATTGAAATAAGGATGATAGTTGATACCTGTTCAAACACACTCCAGTTTCTTTCACAACCACATGAGCTACATGTTAAACTCAAAATTTTTATGGCCAATTGTTGTAGGTTTGGGGCCCCGCTTCCGAACACCGTCCACCATTCAGCTAAAAATATGTAAACACTATAATTTAATAAAGGACTAAAGGTGTACTATTATATGCAAATTATTCATGAGAATGCACAAGTAATTTACCTGGAGACTTTGTATTTCTAGTTCAAACAGCCATTGGATTCCCGAAAAGACCTTCTGCTTTCTTATATAGTCGTAGCTCACTCATAATTCGATCTTGGTCGTCGATGCTTCTAACTAAACGTGACACACACTTTAAAAATCCAGTATTAATCTCATCATCAAACTCCATTTCTGGGTTCTCATAGAAATGTTCAGGTTTTAAAAAATGTCCAGCTGCATGTAATGGACGATGCAGTTGAGAATCCCATCGACCATCAATAATGTCAAAAAGTGGCTTGCATTTACTCTCATTATTTTTGAAGCCTCCCGTGATACTCTCCTTAGTTCTATCCATGGCTTCATATATATAACTCATTGAAGGCTTTTGTTCACCATCCACATGCCTAAGTACCTTCACTAATGGCCCTATTCGAATCAAAGTGTATGTCACGTTATTCCAAAAATGTGTCGAAAAATAATCTCTGAAATTCTTTTTTCCTTTGCCTATTTAGCCCACTTGGAAGTCTGCCATTGTTCCGAGATAAACATACTTCTTAACTTATCTTTCAACTCTTTAAGTCGCTTCAGATTAAGATAACAAGTGGCAAACCTTGTTTTACCCGCTCTAACTAAATCTTTCTTATCTATAAAGTCACACATCATATCAAGAAGTCTGGCATGCGTATATATGTAGCTTGTTAGGCTGATTGCATTTGCCAACGTCTTTGATACTTGGGGAATCTTTCCAATGTCTTCTAACATTAGATCAATGCAATGTGCGGCACATGGGGTCCAAAACAAATTATGCCTCTTACCTTCCAACAACCTACTTGTAATTTGATATAATCAAAGGGTCAAATGTTATTACTATGGTCATATCGTGTAAAATTATAATAAAAATAAAATTATCTAAAATAAATTACCTGCTTTCACATAATTCGATCCATTGTTTGTGACACTCTGGACCACATTGGTTTCTCCAATTTCCGACACGAATGCATCCAACAAATCAAACAACTTATCACCGGTATGCATGTATGAAGAAGCATCTACAGACTTGATGAACATGGTTCCGGCCGGTGAATTCACAAGAAAACTAATGATGCTCCTTCCTTTAGTATCTGTCCAAGCATCAGACATAATTGAGCAGCCATGTTTTTTCCATTCCTCTCTATGATTCTGTAGCAACCCATTTGTGTAATCAATTTGTAGGTCCCGAAAGGTTCCCAAAGTATATAGTAATAAACTGTAGAGGGGGGGGTGAATACAGTATTTAAAATCTACACACTCTTTTTCTCAATGTTTGTATGTATTATCAACAAATGTTAATTACAAACAAGCTTGACTGCGGAATTGTTCAAGCTGAGATGACAGAATACAACAGTATGGTTTCTAGTCTAAGACACACTCACACTAGATTACAATGAACACACTCACTAAGATGCACTCACTGTATTTTACAAGACTTTAAGGAACAGCTTTGGTAAACAGCTTAGACACACAGAAGCTTGTTTACAGAAGATTTGCATGCATGAATATCACACTTGCACGTTCACTCTTGGTTTAAGCACTTAGCTTTCTTCCCATTCTTTCTGACCTTAGAAGCTTCCTTTTATACTCACTTAGAGGATCTAAGAGAAACATCTTCATTGGGCAGAATGAAAAAGGAGAAGTCTTGTTTGAAAAGACAATATAACTTTTCTGCACTTTTCTGAAAAGCAGACTTGCCTTCTCTTGTGCAGAACTTTTGTCTTTTTACTTTCTACTGTTGCATTGCCTTTAACCATTTTAGGAATGTCAACTTTGCGTCTTTCTTCCTTGTAAAGGCCTATTTTGATATAAGAAAAAGGTCTGTCACCCTTTTTCAAATATCCGTTTGTCTTCATGTAACAGAACAGCTTGGGCAGGCTGAGCGGTTCTGCTTTCCACTTTGTCTTCAACTGTGTAAACTGATCTGGTAGTTAAAAACAATACATGATGACTTGGAAACAAATTCCATAAAGTGTTTAGCCTGTTCACAAAGAACAGGTTCTGTTCACAAAGAACAGAACACTTTAAAAATGCCCAAGCTGCTCAACAGTGTAGAGCAGCGTAGACAGTTTATGTCCAGCCTGATCAGCAGACTGATCAGCTTGGACAAACTGTCTTGGTTGCAACACATGCAACGTATAGAACAGCTTTAGACTGATATTGCAAATCATTTTCAGGTTTCAATAAGGCATATAACAGGCCTTAAATTCAACCTTCAAATGTATCAACAGGTTTGATTATAAAATCTCCCCCTCAGATGTAGAGCAGGTTTGACTGAGGCCTTTTTGTGCCTAACAATCTCCCCCTATTTGCAATAACCAGTCCAAGCTGGTTTTGTCAAAAATCACTATATATTTTTACAGTACATTTGCTGAAATAAAATTACAACATTACAGTAAAGTAAAAGATCAGTTTATATATACACTGATTCTTGACTATACTTGAACAACATATGTTCTTACAAAAGTACAACTAATGTGCTAATGTATTTTACAACTAATGTAAAAAATAAAAAATTACAACTAATGTAATTGTGTACAACTAATGTACAGAGTGTACAACTTATGTACAAGATTTGGACTGTTTGAGACGGGAGCAGATAATGGCAAGCCTGTCCAACTAATGGACAGCTTCCATTCTTCACCTACCCAGATGGCAGGTGGACTTCATTCGACAGGGGGTGGCATCCCTTCTTTGAATCTTTTTAAAAGTTCTTCCCTTGTTTCTTCATGTTCTTCAAGTTCAGCTGTAAGAAACATAAAGTTAGAACTTTGGAGCTCACCTCTGTCATAAAATCCTTTCAGCTCTTCCCAGACAGCTGCTCTCCATTGGCTGGACTGACTGAAGGAGGTGGCAATTCTGAAGGCTGCAAGCTGCTTAAGACCAACTTTGTGTAGGTCAGAAGCTCTTTGAAAACATTTCTTCTGAGATAAGGGATCCACAAAAAATGCCCCTAACTCAGGCTCTTCAATCACTTTGCCATCTTCAAATTCAACTCCTTCAGGCAGGCTGTGGTCAACTCCTTTAATTTCCACAGCATAATCTCCTTGTTCAATCATCATAAGGAGTTCTTCCAGCTCTGAATCTCTCTTTTTCCTTCTGGCCTTGATTTTAGGGGATATCACAGAGACACCCTCTTTGACTTCTTTAGGGATCAGGCCCAACTCACTCACTCTCTCCATCAGCTTCTTTATGTATGCCCTGATAGTCTTAGCCGTTTCTGACTTAGACTGGCTCAGGGCAACTGCCAGTTCCACCCATTCCCTGTAACCCATTTGAGCCACATCAGCGTGATCATATGATTCCAATTCAGGGCCTGTTGCACCCATCCTTGTGATCTGAAGTTTCCACTGAGTGCCTTTTCTTGATATGGGAACAGCTTTGACAATTCCTTCCTTGGCCAGCCTTCTAGTAGCAACATCATGAAATTTCTTTTTGGCCAAGTTGTCAAAATGGAATTTGGCTCTGGCAGAAGGTACTGTTGATTTGGTCACTGAGACCTGAGTACCTTTTTCCACTTCCTTCCCTTTTTCTCCTGCTGATTGCTTGGCAGCTTCCATTATTTTCTTTTGCACCTCCAAGGTAGACATTTTTATTTTCTTTGCTTCTTGGAGGGCAAGAGACTTAGCAGCTTTGGCAGATTGTTCTTCTTTTCTTAACTCTTCCAGAGCCTTAAGTTGTTCTTCCCTAAACTCAAAGTATTTGTGCATAGGGAGGCCCATCTCTTTGGCTCTGGCTTTGTGAAACTGAGTTTCTGCCTGTTTCTGCTCAATAGGATCCACCGCTGCCTTTTCTTTTCCTTTAGCTGCTGCTTTAGGGACAGCAGCTTCAGGAATACTTTCTTCTTCTTCTTCTTCTTCTTTTTCCTCTGAAAGAATAAGGTGCCTCCTTTTGCTGCTAGGCCTGTCCTCAGGAATGACTTCCTCCCCCTTAGACTGAGCAGGGTTTGGAGAGCCAGCCTGAGTAGGCATAGCAGCTTGGGAAGCACCTTCAGCTGCACCTGTTTCTGCTGGTTGATCAGTTTGGGTTGCAGACACTGGTATCTCCTTAGGAGAAGGAATCTTCTCCCCCTTAGACTTAGTCTTCGAGGCAGATGATTTCTCCCCCTTTGAAGGAGATGATGCAGCGACTTCAACCCCTGGTCTGCCTGAAGACACAAAGTCAGCAGGCTTGCCAGCAGGTTTGGGAGGTTTAGGACCAACAAGGCTGTTCACTAAGTAAGCCAAGTTGTCCTTCACCTCACCAAGCTGGGAAAGACAGTTTTGAAGAGAAGAAGAATGGGAATCAGCAAAAGTGGTCAGCTTAACAATGTTGTCTCTATCAGAAGCTGTGAACAACAAACTTTGGAGCTGTGCAAGATGAAGTTCAAGAGAATCTTGCACATCAGCAAGGTTTGATGACACAGAATTTGATAGAGAGCCTATAAGAGTGTTCAGGCTGGCCAATGTGGAAGGAATGGTAGTATTACAGGAAGTGAGGAGAGAGGACAGCTGTTGAGAAATAGCTGTCATAGAGGACACAGAGTCCTGTTGTGAGGAGAGGATAGAGGAAAGAGAGTTGGTTACATTTTGCAGCTGTGCAGTGAGTGCAAGCAGCTGTGGAGAGTGGTCAGCTTGTGGAGTAACTGGGAAGGATTCTTTAAACGTATCAAAGAATCCTTTGAGCTGCTCAGACACAGAGTCTGAGATTATGGATGGTAGGGAGTGCATGGTATGTTCCAAAGAACCAACTTTGTTGGTCAGCAATGAAAGCTGATCCTTCAAAGGCAGGTCTTTGGGAGATGGTGGTGTATGGGTGGACTGTTTGGAGTGAGTAGATGGAGAAGATGATGATGAGGCTGGTGTTTGAGGATGAGAGGGAGAAGGAAGAGAAACTTTGGACAATAGTTCCATAGCCTGGGCAAAAGTAAGGTGGCCCAGGTTAGAGGGATCAAGGGGTCCTTCAGCAGCGGCTGTAGCTGCATCATTAGGAGAAGGAGATGATGTTTGGGGCCTCTCAGATGCTGCTTGTGTTGCAGCACCCTCATGAAGACCAGTGGTGGTTCCCTCTGCAGTGCCTTGGTCTAAAGGCACCTCATCATGGGGAGATGGGATATGCATTTCAACATCAGCAGTGGTGAAACCTGCTGATGGAATTTGCATTGAGGGATCAGCCTCACCAGAGGGATGGTATGATCCCTGAGGTTCATCAGCTTGTGTTGTTGGTCCCTCAGCAGCTGTTTGGTGTTGAACAGCTGAATCATGGGGAACAGAAGTTTGAGGCTGAGCTGCTGATTGGTCTATATCAGCAGCGTGGGCACCTCGTGCAGACTCAGGGTGTAAGGAGATATGAGTGGGGGACAGTGTGGACTCAGTGTGGAGCGGAGAGGGCTCCTGTCTTTCAATATCCTCAGCCTGTTGGGAGGCTGGGATAGTTGATGTGGGTATCTCCATTTGTACAACTGGTTCCTGTTGGGAGGAACCAGAGGGTCTAGGCTGACTCAAGGGTGACTCAGGCTGGAGTGAAGCAGGCTCCAAATGAGCTGAACCTTCTCCCAAAATAGGAGAGGCAGCTTGGGTTGCTTCTTTTACAACTGAACCCTGTTGAGAGGGAACAGAGGAGACTGGTTTCTGGGCTAGTTTCTTTTTGGCTAAGGATTTTCTTTGATAACGAATGGATGAAGTGGGTGATTGTGGAGAGGAGAGGGGATCTGTTTGGACTGGATGGGAGACTGGGTCAGGAACAGTGGGGCTGGACTGTTCCATAGTCTCTTGTGCCACAGAGGCACCAGCCACAAAGGCTTCAGGCTCAACAAATGAGCCAGGGTGAGGAATCTGCTCTTCCTCAGCCACAGAGGCTAAGGGAGCAGACTCAGCCTGAGCTGTTTTGGCCTTCTTTTTAGCAGGCCCAGCTTCAGCTGCCATGGTCCTTTTCACAAGCTTAGACCTGGCTTTGGATTTTCCAGTGGGAGCAGCAGTGACTGGATCCATCCTCACAGCAGAGGGTCCTTCCACTAAACCCAACAGCCTCCTCATAGGTGTTGATAGAGGAGGCTCATTTGCCAGTACAGGAGTATGAAAAATTCTATTCTCTATGACAGGGAAGGCAGCAGTTTTAAGTAGAGGTTGAGAATGATACAGATGCTCACCACAGACATGGCAGAAGATGAGACTCAGGAACCTGGGATATCGGACATCAGCTGGTCTTGGGTCTTGCTGCACCAGGTTTCTCATGTTCAAGAAGATCCATTTGGCCATGTCAAGTGTAGTCCCATCCACCAGCTGAAGGACTACAGGCACTTCATCTCTACTAAGTTGGTCAAAGGAACCAACCTTGCTGCTGAACGACATTGCCACAGAGGCAAATAAGAAGTTGTAAGTAGGTGATAACTCCTTCCTGTACAAAGTAGCTCCAACCTTGGGTTCTGCCACACCACAGAAGCGTAGCAGATTGCCCATTTGCTCATTTTCAGGCTGAGGGAGATCATAGTTCTCAGCCACTGGAAGATGAAGAACTTCCCTCAAAAGATCGACTGTAATCTCAATGGTTTGAGTCCCATTGAGAATAGTACCTCTGATAACCTTAGTGTTTGGATTGTAGGAGCAGGTGTACCAGAACTCGTATACCATCTCCTGGTACAGGACACCAGGAGATGCAGTCAGGGCATAGTTCAACGGATGAACTTGCAGAAATTCCACCATTTGATCGTAACCCTTCCCCACATAGTTTTTGGGGATTATGAGGTTTGCTATGAAGTTGGTGGGTTTTAGGGTCAGCATCGTGGTGACAGAAGAATGTTTAACAACATCCTCACCAACGAAAACTGGCAGAAAGGGATTGGGTCTGTGAGCCATTTGAGAAATTTGAAGGTTTGAGGAAGCAAAAGACACTTAGTCGATTTTAGGGTTCTTGAGAATTTCTGGGAATGATGAGGAAGACGAAGATGAAACAGTATGGTGGTATTTATAGGATTTTGAATGGTCGTGTGTATGAGAGAGAAAAGATTTGGGCGGTTTGATTTGAAATGTTTGTTAACGAAAAACGGAACGGTTGTCCATGTCAGAAACATTGTCAGACCACTTGACCTTTTTGATCACTAACACACGTAACATACATTATCCGCAGTAATTAAGTTAAATAAAACATAATTTAAGAAACTTAATTATGAAGAAAGGTAATTAAACTGTTGGTCTACGCTGATGGTCAAACCTGTGATGATCAGGGTCAACAAGGTTCTCAGTCTTCAAGCTGTTCTTACTTCAAACTGTTCCTTCAGCCTGCTCTCCTTTGTGAGAACAGGTTGAGTTCAATAGATGAACAGGTTACAGTGTGAAGAAGTGAACAGGTTGAAGACTGAACCATCAGAGCAGGCTGGACGAATAAACAGGTTAAACTGTTTTTGTTCAGACTGTTGTATGTTCAAGCTGTTCAAGTTTTTCAGACAAATGACTAAGTACAGAACATGTATAACCTGTTCTGTCTAAGCTGTTCAGAGAAACTTGAGCAGTGTGAGACATACGAATTATTAGACCGTTGAGAGACACTTAGTCACTCTTGTTTAACATGCCCAGCTTGCTGACAAGGTAATTAAACCTTGTTTCATCCAGAGGTTTGGTGAAAATGTCTGCAAGCTGTTCATTTGTGGAAATAAAACTTACCTCCACATTACCTTTTTGGATGTGATCCCGGATGAAGTGATGTCTGACTTCAATCTGCTTTGTTCTTGAGTGAAATACTGGATTGTTGGAGATGGCTATGGCACTGTGTTATCACACAGATAGGGTTTTCCTATACACAAGCTCATAGTCTTCAAGCTGATGCTGCCATCCACAGAATCTGCCCACAGCAGCTTCCAGCAGCGCAATATATTCAGCTTCGCAGTAGAAGTGTACACTGAGTTCTGCTTCTTGCTACTCCAACTGATCAACTTTCCACCAAGGAGTTGACATCCACCTGTTGTTCTTTTCCTGTCTAACCTGCAGCCTGCAAAATCAGAATCTGAATAACCTGTTAGTTCAAGGCTTGAGTCTTTGGGATACCAAAGACCCAAACCTGGAGTACCCTTCAGGTATCTGAAGATTCTTTTAACAGCTGCAAGATGTGATTCCTTTGGATTAGCTTGGAACCTAGCACATAACAGGTTGCAAACCTAATATCAGGTCTGCTAGCAGTCAAATATAGCAAGCTCCCAATCATGCCTCTGTAAGCTGTTACTGAAACAGCTTTGCCACTGGCATCAGCATCCAATTTTACATTGGTTGCCATTGGGGTTTTAATAGGAGAACTTTGATCAAATTTAAACTTTTTCAAAAGATCTAAAGTGTACTTTCTTTGATTTATAAAAATTCCCGTTGAGGTTTGTTTAACCTGTAATCCTAAAAAGAAAGTTAGTTCTCCCATCATACTCATTTCATACTTGGATTTCATGAGTAATGAAAAATTCTTGCATAGTTGCTCATTAGTAGAACCAAATATTATGTCATCCACATAAATTTGAACAAGCATAATATCAGACTTCACCTTCTTTATGAACAATGTGGTATCCACTTTACCTCTGGAGTACCCATTGCTCATAAGGAATTCAGTAAGAGTGTCATACCAGGCTCTAGGGGCTTGTTTGAGAGCATAGAGAGCTTTGTCTAACTTATAGACAAAACCTGGGTGTTGTTCATTTTCAAAACCTGGAGGCTGCTTGACATATACTTCTTCTTGCAGCTTCCCATTCAAAAATGCACTCTTCACATCCATTTGAAATACCTTTATGCTCTTATGAGCAGCGTAGGCTAGATACAAACGAATTGCCTCTAGCCTGGCCACAGGAGCAAATGTTTCATCATAGTCAATGCCTTCCTCCTGTCTGTAGCCCTGAGCAACCAGTCTTGCCTTATTTCTAATGACATGACCTTGCTCATCCATTTTGTTCCTGAAAACCCATTTTGTGCCAATTATTGTTTTTCCTTTAGGGGCAGGGACCAGCTTCCATACTTTGTTTCTCTCAAACTGATTGAGTTCTTCTTGCATGGCAGTGATCCAATTGGCATCTTTTAGTGCTTCATCCACCTTCTTTGGCTCCATCAGTGAAACAAAACTAGAGAACATACAAAAGTTCCCTAAGCTGTCCCACCGAGTTTGTATCCCTTTATTGATGTCACCAATTATTTGATCATTGGGGTGACACCTGATCCACTTAGGATCATTTTTCAATGATGACTTACCAGAGTTGTTAACATCTTCAGCAGGTCCTGTTGAACAGCTCTCAAGATTTTCAGACACACTGTTGTCTTGAGCCTGTTCACTTGTTGAACATGTCTGACCACTGTTGAACATATCAGCAGAGGAACTGGGGAAATCAGCATTGATAGGTTCTGGACATGCAGTTGTAATTAAGTCAGTACATTTATTCACACAGGGTGTATTGACATAATCATCATCATGTCCATTATGATTAGCAGGTTCCACACTGGGTGTAGTGGAAGCTTTTGAGTCCTCTTCATTGATTGAATGCATCAGATCATCAAAGTTGAGGTCTCCTGAAACTGATTCAGGAACAGCTTTGGTGGAGGCATTCTTGGACTCTTCAAAGGTGACATTGATAGATTCATCTATCACCTTTCTTTTGTTGTTGTATACTCTGTAGGCTTTGGAGATAGAAGAGTAACCAACAAACACTCCTTCATCAGCTTTAGGTTCAAATTTTGACAGCTGGTCCCTTTGATTCAGAATGAAACAGGGACATCCAAACACATGGAAATAGCTGACATTTGGTTTTCTCCCTTTGAGCAGCTCATAGGGGGTCTTGTTGAACCTTTTCACCACTAAGGATCTGTTTTGAGTGAAGCAGGCAGTGTTGACAGCTTCAGCCCAAAATGATGAAGGCAAACCTGATGCACACAGCATGGTTCTGGCAGCTTCAATGAGAGTTCGGTTTCTCCTTTCAGCAACTCCATTTTGTTGAGGAGTTCTTACTGCTGAAAAGTTTTGATTGATACCTTTCTCTTCACAGAAGTCTTCAAGAGTACTGTTTCTGAATTCAGTACCATGATCACTTCTAAGCTGCTTTACTTGGGCAGAGTTCAGCATTTCCATCTTTTTAACAAATCCAATAATTTCTCTCGCAGCCTCTCCTTTGCTCTTCAAAAAGATCACCCATGTGTACCTGGAGAACTCATCAACCATTACAAGAGTGTATCTTCTTCCTCCTAGACTTGGGACATTAATAGGTCCAAACAAGTCCATATGGATTAAGAAGAGTGGAGTATCAATAGAGAAATTGTGTTTTGATTTAAAAGATGTTTTTCTCTGCTTGCCTTTCTCACAAGCTGTGCATAATCTATCTTTGGCAAAAGTAATAGAAGGCAAACCTGTCACCAACTCTTTCTTACAGAGTTTATTGATGTTCTTGAAGTTCAGGTGTGACAGTCTTCTATGCCATAACCAGTTTAGATCAGCATTGGTTCTTGTGAGAAAACAGGTTTCAGTTGTGGGATCAGCAGAATGCATATCCACAACATATACACCTTTCTTTCGTTGAGCACACAGCACAACTTTGCCTTGGGAATCCAATATGTAACCCAGGTGCTCATCAAAGTTAACCTTGTAGCCAGCATCACACAGTTGACTTATGCTAACAAGGTTATGTTTTAGCCCAACCACATAGGCTACCCTTTTGAACACTGCAGCACCAGCTTTAAGAGTTCCATATCCCTCAGTGGATCCCTGTACATTGTCACCAAAGGTGACTTTTGGCCCTTTTTCAGGCCTGAGATCACTCAGCAGTTCTTTACAACCTGTCATGTGCCCTGAGCAGCCACTGTCCAAGTACCAAACCTGGGAAGGTTGTTTTTCCTGCAGAGTGAGAAGAGAATTATTAGTTATTTTTAGGGGAACTCATCACACAGATGAGTTCTCCTACTTCATCAACACTTGTTGATGGATTTTGAATGTCCACACTAATATTCCCTATTTGAATGGTATCAGTTTGAATACCATCCTCAGTGACTATGTCATTTCCACCACTGCTTGTAACAGCTGTGAGGGAAACAGCAGAGCCAACAGGCCTCATGTCCTCAGATTCAGGACAGTCCTTGGCCAGATGTGTCTTCTTCCCACACTTATAACATTTTCTCTTTTTGGTGCTTTTGGAAGAAGGTCCTTCAGAAACACATTCTGAATTGTTTTTGTTGATTCTTTCAGCAGGTTTAGCAATTTTTGCAGAATCAACAGCTTGTGTGGTAAGTTCATAGGCCACAGCTTTGACTGTCTCTTCTTTCCTCTTTTTGGGAGGACAGATGTCAAAGACAGGAAGCTTGATTGGCCTTTGAGCTTCCACAGGTTTGGGAAACTTATTCCCAGTTGTCTCAGTTTGAGCAATGGCTTTGCCTTTGCCCCTACTGAGTTGTGATTTATGCTGCCTATCAGCATACTCACTGTGTTTGGTTTTGAAAAACTTATTTTCATTTAAAACCAACTTACCACCATGATTTGAAAACTTATTTGAAATCACAGCAGTTTTGTTTTCAACCTGAGACTTACCCTTGTTGAAAACAGGCTGCTTACTTTTTGAAAACTTATTTTCAAAATGTTTAGCATCAAAAGGATTAACATGCTTTTTACCAACAGCTTTGGACTCTGAACCTGTTTTGTCAACAGGCTTAGCATCCACAGCTTAGTTTGAGCATGTTTTCCTTTCTTCTGCTTGTGTGAGCTAGCATAGCACTTAGCAGGCTGTTTTGGAGAACAAACTCCAACATCAGCTTTTGAGCTGAGTTCACACAAGCTGTCAGTATTTTGAGGCCTGACAAACCTGTTTGTTGAAATAAGTTTACCATTCACATTTTGGATGAATGTATTTGGAAGTTCACCAAGAGTGGACAAGTCTTCTTTCAAATTACTTATTTCAACAATGGAAGCTGCTGTGTCAAGATCCCCTCCAAGATAGGCTTGGATTTGAGCAGGAATCTGTTGACTGATACAATGGCTGACTTTTTGTGCAGATTGGCACCAAGAGTCAACTATCTTTTGAAGCTTAGCATGCTTTATATCTGTTTCTCTCTTTTCTTCCAGTAAAATGGAGTTGATGTGTTTTAATTCATCAAGCTCAGTTTCCAACTTATAGAAACTGTCCAGTTTACTGGTTTTAGTTTTAAGGTCAGCTTTAAGCTTAGAGATTTCAGATAATAAAGCATCATGCTTCTCAATAGCAGCTTTCAGATCAACAAGCATGTATTCAAACATTTTAACTTTTTCTTCAGAACTGTAAGCCATAAAATTTTGTACCTTATACATCATTGTAGGATTCCAGTTCTCCAAGCTGCTGAAGGCTTCAGCTTCAGCCATGTCCTGTTTGAAACTGCTTGTTGATGGGACATCAGAGTTGGCCATCAGACACTGATTATCTTCTTCATCAGATGATGAATCAGATTCCTCCCAGTCACATGTCTCAGCCATGAGTCCCTTCTGGCGATTGGAAGACACAGAGTTTTCCAATTTCCTCATCTTAGCCATGGCCATAAGGTACTTAACCCTATAGCCATCATCCCTGTTAGTCTTGATAGATTTGGATGACTGACCAACAGCTTTTGACACACAGTCAGCAGCTATATGGCCAGTTTTGCCACACTTGAAGCACTCAGCCTTGGATTTGTCAAATGCTTTCTTTTTGCCAGCACTTGCACCTCCTTGTAGCATACTTCTTCCAAATCTTCTCTTGCTGAACTTTTTGACAAGCATAGCTATCATTTGCTCATCATCTTGTTCAGTAAGATCTGCAGCCTCTTCTTCTTCAGACACCTCCTCCTTATCATCATCCTGTTGATCAGGTTGAGTGAACACATCACTCACCTGATTAACAGACTGTCTCACATTAGCCACAAAGGCAGTACCTCTTCTGGACATTTCCAAGGCATTCCTCTTTTGCTGCCTTGATTGTTCATCATTCAGTAAGGATCCATACAGATTGACCAGATCCATACTTCTGATAGTACCTGAGTTTCTTAGGATGGTTGAGAAATAGTTCCACTCCTCAGGTAAAATGTCCAGAAACTTGTTCACCAAAGTAAGACTGTCCTTGGTGATCCCAACAGCTTTGAGATCATTCACCAGAGCAGTGAACCTGGTGTAGGTTTCTGTGAGAGACTCCTTTGGTTTGGCAAAGAAGAGTTCATACTGTCTAACAAGATTGTTAATCCTGTTGTCCAGTGTGATTGTGGGTCCATCATAGACGGTACACAGAGTATCCCACATCTCCTTTGCAGTCTTCATCTTCTCAACCTGCTTGAACACATCATCAGGAAGAGAAATGACCAGGTTGTTTCTGGCCTTTGCATCCAGAGCTACCATTCTCTTGTCTTCATCAGACCATTGAGCTTTTGCTTTCTCAAAGGTCCTGATTTCAGGAGCAGCTCCTTCAACCGCTGGAGTTATTGTAGTAACAGAGGTTGGCACATAGGGACCCTCCATCACTATCTCTGGCAGTTGTACATCCAGATTCTCTAAATAGAGCATCATTCTGCACTTCCAACCAGAGAAGTTTTGATGATTAAATTTTGGAGGCTTGCCCATAGAGCCATTGTCATAGTAAGAAGAGTTTGCAGCACTGTTGTCCATGGAAACTTGGGATTATGAGAGATCTAGAATGACACACACTCTAAACTGCTCTGATACCAGTTGTAGGTCCCGAAAGGTTCCCAAAGTATATAGTAATAAACTGTAGAGGGGGGGTGAATACAGTATTTAAAAACTACACACTCTTTTTCTCAATGTTTGTATGTATTATCAACAAATGTTAATTACAAACAAGCTTGACTGCGGAATTGTTCAAGCTGAGATGACAGAATACAACAGTATGGTTTCTAGTCTAAGACACACTCAAACTAGATTACAATGAACACACTCACTAAGATGCACTCACTGTATTTTACAAGACTTTAAGGAACAGCTTTGGTAAACAGCTTAGACACACAGAAGCTTGTTTACAGAAGATTTGCATGCATGAATATCACACTTGCACGTTCACTCTTGGTTTAAGCACTTAGCTTTTTTCACATTCTTTCTGACCTTAGAAGCTTCCTTTTATACTCACTTAGAGGATCTAAGAGAAACATCTTCATTGGGCAGAATGAAAAAGGAGAAGTCTTGTTTGAAAAGACAATATAACTTTTCTGCACTTTTCTGAAAAGCAGACTTGCCTTCTCTTGTGCAGAACTTTTGTCTTTTTACTTTCTACTGTTGCATTGCCTTTAACCATTTTAGGAATGTCAACTTTGCGTCTTTCTTCCTTGTAAAGGCCTATTTTGATATAAGAAAAAGGTCTGTCACCCTTTTTCAAATATCCGTTTGTCTTCATGTAACAGAACAGCTTGGGCAGGCTGAGCGGTTCTGCTTTCCACTTTGTCTTCAACTGTGTAAACTGATCTGGTAGTTAAAAACAATACATGATGACTTGGAAACAAATTCCATAAAGTGTTTAGCCTGTTCACAAAGAACAGGTTCTGTTCACAAAGAACAGAACACTTTAAAAATGCCCAAGCTGCTCAACAGTGTAGAGCAGTGTAGACAGTTTATGTCCAGCCTGATCAGCAGACTGATCAGCTTGGACAAACTGTCTTGGTTGCAACACATGCAACGTATAGAACAGCTTTAGACTGATATTGCAAATCATTTTCAGGATTCAATAAGGCATATAACAGGCCTTAAATTCAACCTTCAAATGTATCAACAGGTTTGATTATAAAATCTCCCCCTCAGATGTAGAGCAGGTTTGACTGAGGCCTTTTTGTGCCTAACAGTTAAAGAAAAATGAAAATGTTAGATGGAATTGTGTCACGACCGATGACTTCAATTATAACATTTATTGCTAAGCAATCGATTAAGAAGATGGTTAATTTGATTGGAGTTCAAAATGAGAATAATTTTACCAATCATATTGAGCAATCAGAATTGTTTTCTGATTTAGATCTTGAACCATGCGTGGTTCTTGAAGGCAATGGTGAAGTTACAAGTGTGATGATTGTGAATATCACCGCAATGGTTTCTGATGTCGATTTGGTAAAATCTGAACCGAATGAATGGTGGATTGACACTGGTTCTACCCGACAGGTGTGTTCGGAGAAAAGTTTGTTTACTACTTTGAAAGTAGTTAATGGAGAAAAAAAAGATTTTCATGGGAAACTTTGATACGATTGATGTCAAAGGTGAAGGCGACGTGATATTGAAGATGACATCCGGGAAAGATCTTAAGTTGACAAATGTTTTGTATGTACCGGAAATTCGAAAGAATGTGGTTTCCGGATAGCTGTTAAACAAGTTTGGATTTATAATGGTTTTTGAATCTAATAAATTTGTTTTGACCAAGAATGATCATTCTGTTGGAGAAAGTTTTGCTTTGAATAGAATGTTCAAAATAAATTTAATGATTTTGAAAGGCAATTTTAATAAAACGACTACAAATTCGGTTTATTTGACAGAGTCTTCTAACGTAAGGCATGGTCGTCTTGGACATGGATATGTCATTCTATGTTTATACGTAGACGATATGCTTATCGTTGGTAGTAATGAAAGAATGATTAATTCAACGAAAGAGATGTTCAAATCCAAATTTGACATGAAAGACATGGGTTTAGCGGAAGTGATTCTTGGTATTAAAATCACACGAACCCAAGATAGTCTTGTGTTAAGTCAAACTCATTATGTGGATAAAATTCTTGAGAAATTTAGTAATGGTGATTCTAGTATAGCTAGAACTCCAATTGACACTAGTCAATATCTATCGAAAAATAGAGGTGAAAGTGTTAATCAACCAGAATACTCTAGAATTATAGGCAGTCTAATGTATCTAATGTCTTGTACCAGACCAGACATAGCATATGCTGTAAGCAGGCTAAGTAGGTACACGAGTAATCCAAGTCGGATTCATTGGAAAAGTGTGATACGAGTACTTCGGTATTTGAGATATACTCGAGAGTACGGAGTGCGTTATGATAGATATCCAGCTGTGATAGAAGGATACAGTGATGCGAATTGGATATCTGATGTAAAAGATTCCAGATTTACAAGTGGATATATATTTACACTTGGTGGGGCTGCTATTTCTTGGAAGTCTTCCAAGCAAACAATGATAACTAGATCTATGATGGAATCTGAATTCATCGCATTAGATAAATGTGGTGAAGAAGCCGAATAGTTACGTCAATTTATTGAAGACATACCAAAGTGGCCGAAACCCGTCTATCGCTATCGTCCTATTTTCTCTCAATTGCTTATCCTTTATGGAGTACCTTAGCAGTAGCCGTCGCTATACATTGTGATAGCCAATCTGCGATTGGTAGAGCGCGTAGCGTAATGTATAATGGTAAGTCAAGGCATATTAGACGTCGCCATAATTCGATACGACAACTACTCTCAACAGATGTTATTACTATTGACTATGTGAAGTCAAAGGATAACATTGCGGATCTGCTTACAAGAGGCTTAAATAGAGACTTAGTTTTGAAGTCTTCAAAAGGAATGGGACTAAAGCCCATGAATGAATAAATTCATACGAAGGAAAACCTTACCTTGTTGATTGGAGATCCCAAGATTTTGGTTCAAAAGGACAACCTATTTGTATGAATAAAGTGCGGTCACTGTGGGGGGTTGTGAAAAACTCCTAATCCATTCCTATATGATTTCTAGAAGAAAATCATTTTAGTGACAATGAGGTTAATCATTTTATAATGATTCGGTCGAAATCATTTATGATTTTAATGATTCGGGAGAAATCACCTATGTGAGAGAGAAGTCGGGTCGCTTCGATTGGAATTGTAGGGGCACAATTCTTAGTAGCTCTCGCAGAACCAGGCCAGTGTTCCATGACCATAACGGACACGACTATGAGGAGTTAACCTTGTTAGGGAGATTCTTGTGTGAAGTGTATTGTCGTCTTCACAAATGGCAGCTCAGTTCAAAGACATCGAGTTCTACTGACGGCTAGAAGGCTAAATGCATTTCATAAGGGAAGGTTCAAAGGTTTACACCTACCTATCCTATGCAAGATTTCAACCATTGAAAATTCATTGGATTTTTATGTGTCTTCGATCAATCTCATACATGTGGGGGATGATTGGAATGTGTTTTCGATCGATCTCTCATTCATGTGGGGGATTGTTGGAAAAAAGGGTAAATTTTTCAAAGGAAAAAGTGTATTTTTCATGTTTTTGGACCAAATATAATTATATATAATTGTGAGATATATAATTAATATTTTGTGGGTTTGTATTCTCCTTGAAGAGAGGATTGCAACGATATAAAGAACGTCCAAAACGGAGCTAAGATGAATGAGATATCGATGCTCAAAGATTGGTGTTTGATGTGGAAAAATGCAAGTTAAAAGTGTGAAAACTTGTCCCACATAGGAAGAAGGACCAAACCATGAGTGGTTTATAAGGAGGAGCCTTGACAAGCATGACAAATTATTCCAAGACAAATCGTGGGTCCAAACAGTAACAATTCGTTAAACTTGTGTGCACTTGCATTTTCCTCGTACTTTGTATTAGGTATTTTTTTGCGTGAGTCACGTTCGTGTCTCGGACCAATCTAGACAATTTTAGAGCCGTTACAGAAATGGTTTAATGATAAAATTATTATGTTTAATTATTAATTAAAAAATGGTTTTTTATTATTACAATTAAATATAATTAATTTGTAGTTACAACTCATGGTTTAATAATACAATTATTATATTTAATTATTAATAAAAATAGTTTCTTTTATTATTACAATTAAATATAATTAGTTTGTTGTTACAACTCATCTCCTTTAAAAGGGATGGAGATGCAAGCACCAAAATACACTTGAAACACTTGGAGAAACAATTGAAAAGACTTTGCATTCTACGAAATATTTTGCATTTTAACAGCAAGACGTTGCTGCTTCCAAGAACGAAGAACACGTAGAATTTTACTTTTCAGGCAAGTTGGTTACCTCCGACAGTACACGCTGCTTTGGCTGTTGTACCCTGGGAAACAGACTTCGAATCTGTATTAAGGGAATCGTGTCAAACACGAGACTCGGCCTTCTTTTCGTATTGTAATTTATTTTTCAGTACTATTATTTCCTTTTCTTGTAATTTTAATTTCCGTATTCTATTTATTTCCGTGTATTGTAATTTAATTTCTGAATTGTAATTCGTAATATATGTCTTATATTTTATAATTGGTATCGGGCACACTATCCCTACAATCTTAAAACAGATTTTTACAACCACGATACCGGTTATAAAATTAGGAATATTTGAGAAGTTGGTTCGTCGATTCAAACTAGTTTTGTCTCGAAATAAAATTTTGATTACATTATTGTTTTGCTTCGAACGAGTTTTGTCTCGAAGCAATTGTGTTTCCATTTTCATTTAATTATTTCTGTTTCGTTACAAACGAGTTTTGATTTCGAGACAGATTTAATTTTTGTCCAACAGCCTTGATTAAATGTTTAATTTGAACGACAGATTCGATTATTCACTTTTGGTTTCTTATGCTTTGAACAGATGATTCAATTTTCATTTTAATATAAAATTCGTTATTATTCTCGTACGAGTTATAAGTGTTTGAATGAACGGTTGGTTCATTCTTCACTTTGGTGTTAAACTGAACGACGAATTCAATTTTCAATTTCAGTGATAAAAGTTGGTTATAATAAAAGATTTAATTTTGTTATAAACTAATTAAATTGAATGGTTAATTCATTTTTCACTTTGATGTTATCACTTTGGTGTTAAATTGAACGGCCGATTCAATTTTCGATTTTAGTGATAACATTGGTTATAATAAAAGATTTAATTACTTTTAAAGTGATTAAATTGAACGGTTGATTTAAGTTTGATCAATTAAAGGATTTGACATTGTTTATAATAAAAGTGTAATTTTATTATAAAGTGGAAAATTTTCTTTATTTAATAATTGATATCGGACACGCTATTTCTACAAATTATCTATGTAAAGAAAAGTAAAAAAAATGTTGGTACGAATTAATAATGATACATAAACCCCAATGAAAAATAATAACATAGTTGATTTAGGCGTTCAATACTTCAATCTATAAAATCCAATGATACATAAATGCAATGTACTTTGATATCTTTCATATTATATAACCATTGTAATTTTATATATATATATATATATATATATATATATATATATATATATATATATATATATATATATATATAGAGGTTCAATTGAGAACTTTTATGCACCGAGGCACCTCTAGGAACTTTTGTGCACCAAAGAATCAAATAAGGGTGCACTAAGGGTATTCCTGTAATATTAAATGTGTTAAATTAAATATATAGAATTAAATAAGTAATAAATATTCAAAAAAAGTAATCACCTCCTCATATCTCTCTCTTTCTTTATTTCTCTCTCTTTCTCTCTCCCCACAAGATGATGAACAATACGATGAAACACGATGAACAAGATGAACGAAGAAGATGATGATGAACACGTTGATGCATCCATTGGAACAATGATGTTGATGATTAACAACGATGCACCATGATGAACACTATGCATAGATGAACGATGATGATAAACGATGAATACGAAGATGATAAACGATGAATATGAAAATGATGATTAACAGTGATGCATCACGAATTGTATAGATTTTATATAGATAAAATCGATATGCATCACGAATTGAACGATTAATATGAAATGCATCAATATCTTCATCATTCTTTTTGAATTTGTGTGACTTTTGTTAAATTTGGAAGTGATCAATTGAATTTATTATTTAGTTATTTATTAAAATATTAAATTTAATGAGGTATGCACAATACCCAAAATGCCCTTTCATGTTTTTTTGTAATGCACAAGATGCATAAAATTGTCAAATTATTTACCATTTTGCCATTTAATCTAATCCATACAATTATTTGATCTAATGGATGATATAGGTACTTTTGTACCTCGATGCACAAAAGTTCTCAATTGAACCTCCCTCTATATAGATATATATATATATATATATATATATATATATATATATATATATATATATATATATATATATATATATATATATATATATAGGTTCAAATGAGTACCACTACTTTTGCGGAGTACCGGAGGTACCTCACTTAAAATCATTTTTTTTAAATTTTTTTTCATAATTATGTTTAAATTAATAATACAACACTACTTGTAAAAAATCACATAAAAACACACACTAGAACTATGTGAAACGTGTGTGTTCACATGAACTGTACTGTTGTGAACGTGTGTTCACAACTAAGCATGTTCACATGAATTTTTTCACGTTCACATGACTTTTAAGATGATAGAAAGTGTGAATGTATATAATTTTTTACGAATAGCCTTATATTATTTGTATCTAAATGAATATGAAAAAAAATTCAAAAAAAAAAACTTTTTTTCGGAGCAAGTTCACATCTGAAACCCGTGTGTTCACAGGTACTCACGGTACTCTGCATTTTTTAGGTACTCACACGAACCATATTCTATATATATATATATACACACACACACACACACACACACACACACACACACACACACATATATATATATATATATATATATATATATATATATATATATATATATATATATATATATATATATATATATATATATATATATATATATATATATATATATATATATATAGAGGCGGGTTCAATGGAGAACCTATATGCATCGAAGAACTTTGAAGACCATCTATGCACCACCACAAATGCATCACAATTCCCGCGTGATGCGTCATTACTTCCACGTGATGCATCAAATTCCCGCGTGATGCATCGACTTCCACGTGATGCATTACGATTTTCTAGCGATGCATTGTGATTCTCCAAGATTTTTCGATGCATAGAGGTTCTCCATTGAACCCACACCTATAAATAATATATCATCAAGTATTTGAATTTATGTTTTTTAGTTGAGAAAGTTTGTAATTATATTAACTGAAAAATTCCATAAACTTTCTATCAATTATCTAAACGTATTTTTGTTGTTGGAATTTATGATGATTTTTCATGATCTTTAGAAAACATTATTGAGAAGCTTAATATAATGAATTTTGTTTGGAAAACGGTATTAGATAATCGGTATTCGGTTTTTAAATTAACTAAAATTCGGTATTCGGTACTCTCGGTTCGGTATTCGGTTTTTAAATTAGCTAAAATTCGGTATTCGGTACTCTCGGTTCGGTATTCGGTTTTTAAATTAGCTAAATTCGGTATTCGGTACCAAACCGGCACCATATAAAATTATACGGTTCGGTATTCGGTTCTTTTAAAACTAAAAATTCGGTTTCGATATTTTCGGGATCGGTACCGGTTCGGTACGATCCAGTATCGAACTCACCCCTAGTTGCAGCTGAAGGATTAAGGTAATGAATCAAACTTTATAAGGATTAAATATCGTCTGAAACATTGACAAATATTTCTTTTTTGGATTTTTGTAACTTTCTTATTAAAAGTCCGTTCATATTGTTAAATAACATAAAACAACTTAACAATACTTATGTTAATAAATCAACAATAACAATCTATTAACTACAAGCCCATAACAATTTAACAATAAAAATTAGGGTTAATATTGAAAAAACCCTACGAACTTTTATGAATTTATCGATTAAGTCACTGTATTTTTTTCCCGAGTGTTTAAGTCCCAAGACAATTTTTGTCTTATTCAAAACTATATATTTGACCTGTTTAGCAGGTCACTAACCGGTAAACGGTACAGTGACCTAAACAAGAAAAAAGAAAGTCTAGTGACTTAATTGTGAAAAATGGAAAAGATAGTTGGTTTTTTTAACAATAAACCATTCGAGGAATTGATTGTTTTACCTGTTAAGCAGGTAGCAGGTCAAAAATATATAGTTTTGAATAAGACAAACATTGTCTAGGGACTTAAATACTCGGAAAAAAAGTTCAGTGAATTTAATCGATAATAACATGAAAGTCTGTGGGTCTTTTCAATATTAACCCTAAAAATTATAAAGCTAGCCCAAAGTTAATAGCACTTAAACAATACTTGGTAACTTTCTATATATTAACAATAGAAAGTCAATAACGCTCAAGAGAATAAATTATCAAACTCATACATATGCTTTTATATATTTTTTTTAAACATTTACTGACAACCGCTCGTCGTAAAGCGTTCAAAAATAATTTATAAAAACACCAATCACCTTAACTTATAGCTAGGGTAAGTGGGATCGTCTCCTCAGGGAGCATGTGGTTATCAATATTAGTCTACGATAGTTATTAACTAATAATAAAAACTAATTATTAAACTAATTGAAGGAATGAATTGATTAAGTGACACTTTGGAAATTTAGTTAAATCTTTGTTACGAAAACTTTAAAGATTAGAGTAAGAACGCCAACGACTTCGGATTTAGGGTTTGGGTGGAATAATGGATTATCGACCTAGGGTTGCAAATAACTTAATTATTTATTATTCCGTTCAATTATCTTTGTAACCTAACCACATAGACATAGTTATGACAATCACATCTATCGCAATCCGTATTTTGGGCACGAATCGTGTCATGTTCACAGTCCGTCTTAACTCCGAATCTAATGAGCTCGGCACGGCATGTAACACGGCTACGACGCGTCTTACGATAAAGATATAAATAGAAGCGAACGGAACAATATCTTTAAATAATAATCACACAGAAAACTATATAAAAAAATATCGTTCGTTACAATAATAAATCAACGAAAAACATAAACACTTAAATAATAAACAAACCCATAAACAATAATAGCGAGATCATCAACCAACGCGTACGAAACATTGAACTTGTCAGGAACAAGCTTCGTAGTTGTTGGATTGATGGGCGAAAGATGGAGCCTAGAAGGAACCAAACCCCAACCCTTCGTCGTTGGTTGTCGCGCAGACTACATCGTGAATCTGGGACTTTCTTCCTCTTTTTCTCTTCAGTTTCTCTTCAAAATATGTGTGTTTTTTCATATGGCAGCTTCTCATATACATAGGCAACCTTAAAACCCTAAGAAAATGCTGATAATTATTTTAATGGGTTGGGCGCATCCGTGGGCGCAGGCCTACGCCCCACCCTGCGCTTGGGTCAACGATCGCGTATTTTGTAGAAAAAATCATTCTGTTGAGCACTCGGTTGGGGAGCAGGGTTGCGCCCCCCTCTGCGCTGGGTCTGCGCTTGCCCTGCGCTTCAATCTACGCTCCTTGCAAAAATACAACTGTTGAGCACTCGATTGGGGAGCAGGGCTGCGCCCCCCACTGCACTTGGCTATCTACAAATGTGCTCCGATTGCGCTCAAATTTGCCAGACTTTTATTTGAGAGGATTACCTACATGCGTAATGAGTTTTATCAATAGTAGAACATTCCAAGGCACATTTTAACCCTTCAATTGATAAATAACAATTAAATGTAGCATTATACCAAAATTTAATACATAAAATTATATTATTTAAACACATTAAAGTCGATATAAAATGATCCGATCAAACATTCCCAACTTAAACCTTGATCGTCCCGAGCAAGAAAACTAAATCAGACTTTAATGTATCAGATTTCATTTACCAGGCATATGATAAATCAGTGACTCTCTAATTAATTTATCAAATTAGTAACAACCTTCATACTAAACATCCGTGCATGATCATAACTAAAAATCTATTTCTGTTACACTGTGTTAACACCGCTATCAACACTTTACCTCCCAAACATTCCTCACCATAAATCACCTATTTTTGCTCAAGGTTACGTGCATGCAATTTTACCGGTTTTGACGCTTATACTGAACTCACTTATCATTTGATAATTTCTCTCTTAAAATTTTTTTAGCACACTCATGAGTTATTTTATTAAGGGTTTGAACATGACTTTCTAACGAGTCCATGTAACGGAAAATTGGTCAGCCGCTCCCAAACCAGTTGGCTTTAGGGGGTTAGGTATAGAATACCCCTCAGACTTCTTTTCCGAACTCGTTAGGCCACCCCTTACAGTTTAAGCACCTACGCCTCACGGATTTACTTGCAACACTCCCCCTTATTGCTTAGGTGTATCGATGTCTTTTGAAATGCTGGTTTTGATAAAGTGTTTTATTCTTTAAAACCACACACAAGTGTAACGTACTCAAATTCTTTTATTAATCTCATGCATGCACATTCATTATGACTCTTTTTAATAATTTTCGAATTAACTCGATCGTCACCGATATCACTTGGTATTAATCTATTTGCTAACTAGAATCATCATTTTAAGTTACTTGCTCAAATCAAAATAAATTAGGGAGATAAGATCAGTACATTTCTAGTTTTAATTGGTTAATCAAAACACTATTATTCAAGGGTGAACACACAAATGTAATATAAAAACTAAAAACTAAAAAATCATGAAATACTAAACTAACTTAGATGCACGAACACTCACACACTACTATTTAAAACATAACAAAAGGAACGAAGGAACCTGATCATTAAATGCAAAATCCTGGGTCGGTCGCCTTCTATCTTTCGCAATGTAATTATCCACTCATATACATCAAATCTCCTTGCAAGTCAAACCTCCTCTTCAACTTTGGACATCATTGTCTCAATAGCAATATAGATTTGACTGATATTCAAGTGGATGAGTGTACAAATAATGTAAAACCATGCCTAAAAAATGAATGTATTTATTTTCATGACATAGTTAAAAAAATAGCGAGATAGTCGTTTGAAGCCGCAGTTGGGGTGGAATAACATCCCCAACTTAATTATCTACCAATTCTCGTTATGTTACTTAAAAAAAAGTCATGAGAATACTATTAATTAAATTGACAAATTATAATGATGCAAGTTAATTAAATGCAATAAACTAGAATGCATATGAGCGATTCATATCATGATTTAATTAAAAGGTGAGTTAAATCATTTTAAGCATTGGTAATTGGGGTGATGGCAAACCTCCCCAACTTAATTCCCTACTGCACCTATTTTTTTTCTTTTAAATCACACATGATATGCATCGGAGAACTATAAACTATAATGCACTAAATAAAAATAAGAATAGTTAGAAAGCTTAAAGCATAAATATAAACTAAACCTCACTTTCGTAGGGATCACGATTGCACTTAGCACATGCAACAAGCCTTTAAACCCCCCGGTAGCCCGGGTGGACGAGTTATAGTCTCGTGAGGGTTTCTATTGAACACACCCACAAAGTTCTTTGGGTTGCCTCCCAAGAAGCGCTAAGTTTTACGTCTTCAGCCAGACGATACCTCTTCAAGGTGGTTTGTCACCTTGTCCACACACATTACCCGGATATTTGATTGGTTTTTCCCTTCATGCGATTCGTACTCCATAGGTACCTGAAATATCATGAAAAACAATTAATATTGAATTAGATCCGGTTTCAGACATAAAACTTTTTAAATAATAATTGAAATAAGGGAGTTCGAAATATGGAGTTGTCTCCGTTGATGGTTGTAGCAGATCTTTTATAACAACTTCACTTTCGACTCTCTCTTCCTCGTTAAAGTTCAAAAATTCTGAGGACGATTCTTGATGGAAATCTTGATGCTCGAATCCTCGCTCCTCATCAAATTCGTCATCCGGTTCCATATACTTCTCCCTCTCAGCTTCTTGATTTAAGAATAACTCAGTGATTTGTCTCCATGTGTTTACGAGATATTGGAGATTCTATGTATTTTCCTCCATAAATGTCATGCATTCTCTCATGGATGTCATAACATTCTCTTTATAGCACCGATTTTCATCATATGATCGCTGCTGAGATAGATAATAATCATTATAATAATACTCATCAGTATCCGGATACCGTTCCCATGGATTGTACGAATCACAACTTGAATAATAAGAATAATGATTATCATAATTTGGATAGAATTGATCATTATAATCCGAGTAATTATGTTTGGATGGATAATAATCATAACTATATGAAGATTCCATTCCAAGCAATTAAACAAATAATAAAAACAAAAAACAAGAAATAAAAATAAAAACTAAATAAAAAATAAAAAAATAACGAAATTAAATTAAATTAAATTAAACCAAAGTATACTAAACGACTACCGTAAAACAAAACTAATAAACGCACTAGCTCCCCGGCAATGGCGCCATTTTGACAACCGCTCGTCGTAAAGCGTTAAAAAATAATTTATAAAAACACCATTCACCTTAACTAATAGCTAGGGTAAGTGGGATCGTCTCCTCAGGGAGCATGTGGTTATCAATATTATTGTACGATAGTTTTTAACTAATAATAAAAACTAATTATTAAACTAATTGAAGGAATGAATTGATTAAGTGAAACTTTGGAAATTTTGTTAAATCTTTGTTACGAAAACTTTAAAGATTAAAGTAAGAACGCCAACGACTTCAGATTTAGGGTTTGGGTGGAATAATGGATTATCGACCTAGGGTTGCAAATAACTTAATTATTTATTATTCTGTTCAATTATCTTAATAACCTAACCACATAGACATAGTTATGACAATCACATCTATCACAATCCGTATTTTGGGCACGAATCGTGTCATGTTCACAGTCCGTCTTAACTCCTAATCTAATGAGCTCGGCACGGCATGTAACACGGCTACGACGCGTCTTACGATAAAGATATAAATAGAAGCGAACGGAACAATATCTTTAAATAATAATCACACAGAAAACTATATAAAAAATATCGTTCGTTACAATAATAAATCAACGAAAAACATAAATACTTAAAAAATAAACAAACTGTAGGTCCCGAGAGGTTCCCAAAGTATATAGCTTTAAGCTGTAGAGGGGGGGGGGTGAATACAGCTATTTAAAAACTACACACAATTTTCTCAATGTTTGTATGTATTATCAACAAATTGTTAATTACAAACAAGCTTGAATGCGGAATAGTTCAAGCTGAGATGACAGATACAACAGTATGTTCACTAGTCTAAGAAAAACTCAAACTAGTATACAATGAATACACTCACTAAGAAGCACTCACTGTGTTTACAAGACTTAAGGGAACAGCTTATGTAAAACAGCTTAGACACACAGATACTGATTTACATAGAAGGCTTGCATGCATGAAAATCACACTTGCACGTTCACTCTTGGTTTCAGCACTTAGCTTTCTTCACACTTCTTTCTGTCCTTAGAAGCTTCCTTTTATACCCACTCAGAGGATCTAAGAGAAACATCTTCATTGGACGAAATGAAAAGGAGAAGTCTTGTTGAAAAGACAACATAACCTTTTCTGCACTTTTCTGAAAAGCAGACTTGTCTTCACATGTGCAGAACTTTTGTCTTTTCACTTTGTCTACTGTTGCATTGCCTTTAACTAATTTAGGAATGTCAACTTTGCGTCTTTCTTCCTTGTAAAGGCCTATTTTGATATAAGAAAAAGGTCTGTCACCCTTTTTCAAATAACCTTTTGTCTTCATGTTACAGAACAGCGTGGGCAGGCTGAGCAGTTCTGTTTTCCACTTTGTCTTCGACTTTGTAAACTGATCTTGTAGTCAAAAACAATACATGATGACTTGGAAACATATTCCATAAAGTGTTTAGCCTGTTCACAAAGAACAGGTTCTGTTCACAAAGAACAGAACACTTTAAAATTGCCCAATCTGCTCGACAGTGTAGAGCAGCGTAGACAGTTTATGTCCAGCCTGTTCAACAGACAGAGCAGCTTGGACAAACTGTCTTAGTTGCAACACATGCAACATATAGAACAGCTTTAGACTAATATTGCAAATCATTTTCAGGTTTCAATAAGGCATATAACAGGCCTTAAATTCAACCTTCAAATGCATCAACAGGTTTGATTATAAATCTCCCCCTCAGATGTAGAACAGGTTTGACTGAGGCCTTTTTGTGCCTAACAATCTCCCCCTATTTGCAATAACCAGTCTAAGCTGGTCTTATCAAAAATCACTATATATTTTTACAGTACATTTGCTGAAATAAAATTACAACATTACAGTAAAGTAAAAGATCAGTTTATATATACACTGATTCTTGATTTCATACAACAACACATGTTTTTACAAGAGTACAACTAATGTACTAATGTATTTTACAACTAATGTAAAAGAGAATTACAACATATGTAACATAGAGTACAACTAATGTACATTGGACTGTTTTTGTTGGGAGCAGAAAACGGTAAGCCTGTCCAACTGATGGACAACTTCCATTCTTCACCTGCCCAGATGGCAGATGGACTTCACTGGACTGCAGATGGCATTCCTTGTTTGAATTTTCTTTCAAGTTCTTCCCTCGTTTCTTGATGCGAGTGTCGTTAACCCGTCAAAAATAACCACTAAATACCTTAGAAGCTAGGGTAAGTAGGGATCGTATCCACAGAGAGCGAGAGGTTAAATGCACGTATTCGAGCGACTAGCGTTGTAAAATAATTAATTTCAAAAGATTGATTTGGTTGTAAAAAGGTGATTGCTTTGATTTATAAAACTAATTACTTGCGAATTTTGTGAAAAGAAAACTTAAGAAGATTGTTTGATTGAATAAAATACGAAGATAACCATTCCCGGATTCCACACCGCGCTTTGTGTTTAATTTATGAAAACGATTTGAAGATTACATAGACATAATCTTTGTTGGAATTATTATTAAAGCCATTACGTGATCTTGGGCATAGCGCGTGACACGTTTGATTACTCGTCTTAATTAAATAATTAACTCGGCACGAATAATAAAATGTCTACGAACTATCTTGCGAAACGCAACAACAAAATAATAATCATTCGTTTACAATCAAAATATAAATAATAAAAACCATGTAAACTTAAAGTAATCGTTCATAAAGTAAAACTTAGCGATGTGCTTCCTCCGAGAATGATTATGACGAGCTTAGCCGGACATGGTTGATGCAACGTTCAAGAGTTGTGGATTCATCGCCGTAGATTGACTCGTGTGTTCTTCGTACGTATTTTCGCTCAAACAGGGTTCTTTTCCTTAGCCTTCTCCTCCAAAAAACGATCTCAAACTTTGAAGTATGACTTGGTATTTATAGGAAAAGATGGAAAAACCCTAAAAACGGCCGTCCATTATTTTAATGGGTTGGGCGCAGCCGTAGGCGCAGGCCTGCGCCCCCCCCTGCGCCCCTCTGTATAATCCGTATTTTTGAGAATTAATTTCTTCTGTTGAACCCTCGGTCTGGGCGCAGGGCTGCGCCCCTCTCTGCGCCTGGCTCTGAAATTTCGTCCTTTTTTCATCATTTTAAACCGGATTTTGTTTCCCTGCATAGGCACAGAATTTATTCAATAGCGGCACATTCTATAACAATTTTGTATTAAAAACAACTCTTTTACGCTTAATAAACATGGTAAATTATAACCCGATCAAACTTCCCCAACTTAATTCTTGATCGTCCCGAGCAAGCAACGAAAATCAGATTTTTAAAACATCGGGTTTATCAAGCGTACAAAACATAATTAACTCATTTAAACAAACACTAGCCTTCATAGATGTATTGAAACTCACAGACACAAACAGAATGTGATTCAGATATATCGTGATGTTTCTTGGATAGTTGTTCAAAAATTCCTCACCACTATTATCCTTTTAGCTCAAGGTTACAGAATTGAATTCACGTGGGTCACTGGACCATCTTTTTCCTCGATGCATGACTTGAGCTACTAATTTTTTTCTTTTTGTTATTTTCATGCAATGTCTATGTTTTTCGTTCAAGTTTACTATGACTTTCTAGATGATCCGTGTAACAGGATTTGGGTCAGCCACTCCCAGACCAGTTGGTCTTAGGGGACTAGGCATGATGGTACCCTTCAGACTTAATCTCCTGAATCAACTAGGCCACACTTGAATTGAGGCTCTATTCGTGTTCGCTTCCTCCCCCTTATTGCATGAATAATTAGCGGCTATTGGAATCCTGGTTAATTATCACTCGCTACAACATAATATATCCTACTTTCAACCCGGTTCACTTCTTTGGTTTTAAACATCTATGACTCTTGGTGTTATATTTAAACTTATATAATTACGTTATTTTGCTTGAAACCGACCTAACTAACAGCATCATATTTAAGTTGCAAGCTCAACAATAAAAATTTATCGGGTTAATTGATCGGATCTTTTACGGCTCGCTCTTCACACAATCTTAAAAAGAAACACATTTATTCAGTCACACAAACACTAAAAATAATAAAGCATAAAAACAGTAATTCATCCTACTTAAAGAGAGGAACGGAAGAACCTGACTACTGCGGTGGTGGTGGCGGTCCGAGAATACTGTCGTAGAACTCACTGAAAGGCCCATCATCTTCTCGTGCTAGTAATTTTCTTCAAACTTCCCCAACTTGAGTTGAAAACTCAAGTTTAACTGAGATCAACACTAACAATGGCACCTTAAATCTTTATAAGTGAGTTATTTGACCAAAAAGTTGTCATTTTTCGTAAATTTTTTTTCGGTTTCACGATATATAACATATAAAGCATAGTGTGAAGCATAATGCGTTCCCCTTCCCCAACTTAAAGAATTGGGGCGTCCTCGGCACACAAATAATTATGAAACAAGAAACATTTACGAAGAAATGAAACAACACATGTAGCATCTAAGTATTGAATATTCAAGCATGTGCAATTTAGTATTGGTGCAACACACATTTTGCTAGGAATTGCCCCTCCCTAACGTAAGTATATTCCTTTTAATTTCCTCCAAGCTCAATGGTCCCGAATGTGCAAATTCTTTCCCCAACTTAGTTGGTTACCGCATGTGACATTTTGTAGTAAAGTCAAGCTTAAACGCAGCTAAGTGTTTTAAAGGACGATTTAAGAAATACTAACAATAAGAACTAAATATAACTAAATAAACGAAATTAAAGCACACTTTCGTGGTGAAAAACGATTGCACTTAGCATGTGCAACAAGCCTTTAAACCCCTCAGTAGCCTGAGTGGACGAGTTATAGTCTCGTGAGGGTTTCTATGGAACATACCCACAAAGTTCTTTGGGTTGCCTCCCAAAAAGCGCTAAGTTTAATGTCTTCAGCCAGACATTTTGGAACTTTTTAGTATTTAAGTGATATCCTCTAAGAACATTGTCTCAGATGATATAATTTCATTATCAGCCCATTGTACAAATAATTTTAATCTGTGTCCGTTTACTTTAAATGGCTCACCACCTTTTTGATCTATTATTTCAACCGCACCATAGGGGTAAACATTAGTTACTGTGTATGGGCCTGTCCACTTACTTTTTAATTTTCCTGGGAAGAGCCGCAGGCGTGCGTTAAATAGCCAGACTTTGTCACCTTTATTAAACACCTTTCGTTTAATTATTCGATCGTGGAAAGCTTTTGTTTTTTCTTTATATGTTTTAGAACTTTCATAAGCTTCCTTGCGAATTTCTTCTAATTCGTGCAGTTGGTGCTTTCGATTTATACCGGCAGCTGTGAAGTTAAGATTTGCGTTTTTAATGGCCCATAAGGCTCGGTGCTCTAACTCCACCGGAAGATGACATAATTTCCCATAAACTAGTTTATAGGGAGACATACCAATAGGGGTTTTATACGCTGTACGATACGCCCAAAGTGCATCATCTAATCGTATTGACCAATCTTTCCTATCGGGTCGTACTGTTTTTTCTAATATACGCTTAACCTCCCTGTTAGATACCTCTACTTGTCCGCTAGTTTGTGGGTGATATGGGGTAGCTATCTTATGCGTCACTCCATAATGTTTAAGTAGTTTGCTAAAGTACATATTTTTGAAATGAGAACCCCCATCACTAATTATGGCTCTAGGAATTCCATGACGAGAAAATATATTACGTTTAACGAATTGGCAAACTACTTTGTGATCATTGGTTCTTGTGGCTTCGGCTTCTACCCATTTAGAGACGTAATCAACTGCCACTAGGATGTATTCGAAACCATATGACTTAGGAAAGGGTCCCATAAAGTCTATGCCCCACACATCAAAAATCTCTACTATAAGAATTGGTGTCATAGGCATTTGGTCTCTTTTTGAAATACCTCCTATCTGCTGGCATCGTAGGCATGACTTAACAAACTCGTAGGAGTCCTTAAAGATGGTTGGCCAAAAAAATCCACTTTGTAGGATTCGATGTCCTGTCTTTTTAGCACTAAAATGGCCTCCACATGCATACGAGTGACAGTGATTTAAAATATCATAATGCTCGTTATCTGGAACACATCGCCGGATAATCTGATCTACTCCTATTTTGAACAAATCCGGCTCCTCCCAAATGTACTGTTTAGTTTGAGAGAAGAAATACTTTCGTTGATGTGAATTCCAGTGGTTTGGGGTTTTCCCTGTGACAAAGTAATTCACTAAGTTAGCGAACCAAGGCACTTTTGCGACGAACAATAATTGTTCATCTGGGAAATTGTCCCGAATGGAGTCCAGCATATCAGTGGTGATTGCTGGCAGTCTCGATAGATGGTCTGCTACTACATTTTCTGAGCCCTTTTTATCTCTGATTTCCAAATCAAATTCTTGTAGCAACAGTATCCAACGAATTAGCCGTGGCTTAGCATCTTTCTTAGCCAAGAGGTGTCGTAAGGCACTATGATCGGAATACACAATTACCTTAGCTCCCCAGACGTAAGATCTAAACTTATCTAGCGCATATACTACTGCAAGCAATTCTTTTTCAGTGGTTGTGTAATTAATTTGAGCTTCAGAGAAGGTTTTACTTGCATAGTATATTACCACTGGCTTTTTGTCCACTCTTTGACCAAGGACGGCACCTACTGCATGATCGCTGGCGTCACACATGATCTCAAAGGGTTGAGACCAATCAGGTGATTGCAGAATTGGTGCCTCCGTGAGCTTCATTTTTAATGTGTTAAATGCCTCTGCACAGTCTTTATCAAAATTGAACGGTGCGTCTTTTTGGAGAAGGTTACATAGGGGTTTGGATATGGCACTAAAATCTTTTATGAATCTCCTATAGAAACCTGCATGTCCTAGAAAAGAACGAATCCCCTTGATATTAGTTGGTGGTGGTAGCGAGGAAATTATTTGTATCTTAGCTCGATCAACCTCCATTCCTCTTTCAGAGACTATGTGTCCTAAGACTACTCCCTCTTTAACCATAAAGTGACTTTTCTCCCAGCTTAGTACCAAATTGGTTTCAGTACACCGCTTGAGAACTTTTTCTAAATGAGAGAGACACCCTTCGAATGACTTATCAAATATTGAAAAGTCGTCCATGAAGATTTCAAGAGAACCTCCGACCATGTCTGAAAATATAGCCATCATACATCGCTGAAATGTGGCTGGAGCGTTACAAAATCCAAATGGCATTCTTCGGTAAGCGAATGTGCCATACGGACATGTAAATGTTGTTTTATCTTGGTCCTCTGGGTGTATTGGGATTTGGTTATACCCCGAATAGCCATCTAGGAAACAATAGAATTTCTGCCCTGCTAGCTTCTCTACTATTTGGTCGATGAATGGCAGAGGAAAATGATCTTTTGAGGTTGCGGCGTTTAGTTTTCTGTAGTCGATACATACTCTCCACCCCGTCACAGGGCGAGTTGCAATCTTTTCTCCTTCAGGAGTATCGACGACAGTGATTCCAGATTTCTTCGGAACCGTCTGTGTGGGACTAACCCATTGGCTATCTGATATCGGATAGATAATTCCAGCATCTAGCCATTTCAACACTTCTTTCTTCACTACCTCTCTAAGGTTAGGGTTTAGCCTTCTCTGAGCATCTCTGTTTGGCTTGGCTGTTGGATCAGTTATTATCCTATGCATACACAGCGTCGGACTAATTCCTTTAAGATCTGCTATGGTCCAGCCTACCGCTTCCTTATATCTCGATAACACTTCTAACAAGGCCTTTTCTTGTGCAGCAGTAAGGTCTGTTGCGATGATTACAGGCAGTGTATTCTCAGGGCCAAGGAAAGCATATTTGAGATGAGATGGAAGTGGTTTCAACTCTAGCTTGGGTGGTTGCTCTAAAGACGGTTTTGCTGATGGTGGAAGGTCAGTCGGAAGTTTTTCGATCTTATGTGTCCATGGTGGTTGATTAGAATCTATTGACTGGACACTTTCAAGTTCAAACTCCTTAGCTTCAGGCATATTATCTAACTTATGCTCATTGTAGTACAGAAAAAGCTCCACTGGATCTTTACATGTTATTGTTGATAATTGTTGTTGTGTTAAATCATCAACTAGATCGATCATATAGCACTCTGAATCCAATGGCGCATTGGGTACATTGTTAAAGACATTAAGTCGGAGTTTACGGTTTCCGAATTCTATGTCTAATGCACCTGTCCTGCAATTGATTTGAGCGTTGATTGTGGCTAAGAAGGGACGTCCTAATATGATTGCCGGTTGGCTTTCTTTGTAAGCACTATCTGAATCCAACACTAAGAAATCTACTGGATAATAGAAATCTTCGACCTTAACGATTACATCAGATAACATCCCTCGTGGTACTTTGGTAGA
>JAANYP010005190.1:49176-85540 GCA_020465985.1 Centrapalus pauciflorus
TGGATGAGAGGGATCTCCACAAGTGACACAGCAGACCTGTGCCGCTGTAGCCTTTCCCATTCCTTTCATCAACAAGTCCATCTTTTTGCTTAGTTCGGATATGTCAGATTTAACTTCCTTCTTCCATGCGTTGTCTATGCCCATAACTTGGACACTAACACTGCTATCCGAACCCGCTTGGACTTTTAAGCCTTTGCTTAATTGGGTTAATAATTCCCAAGCTTCGTCATCTTCCTTAGCTAAAAAGGTTCCGCCTGAAGCAGCGGTGATCATATTCCTACTTTCTTGACTAACCCCATCGAAAAAAGTTTTAATTAGCATCCATTTAGGAATTTCATGGTGAGGGCATGTTCGTAGTAATTCATTCAACCTATTAAAAGCATCGTGAAATTGTTCTCCAATTTTCTGTTTAAATCCAGTGATTTCTTTACGTTTTTCTGTAGTTTTACTAATTGGGTAATATTCAGTTAGAAATTCTTTTTTCATTTCATCCCAGTTAGTTATACTATCAGTGGGAAGTGACACAAACCAATTTTTCGCTCGTTCCTTCAAAGAGAAAGGAAAGAGTCTGAGTTTTAAAGCGTCTACGGTCATCCCCCTAACGTGATTGGCCTTACATATGGCAGTGAATTCAGCTAAGTGCTCATACGGTTCTTCGCTTGGTGCTCCGCGAAAAACAGGTAATATGCTAAATAGCTGTGGCCTAATTTCGGGTTCATTCTCATTAATTGGGTAGAGAATGGGTGATGGATCAGGGATATCACCCGGCCTATAATGGGATTCTACGGTCTCCCATCAGTCTTTGGTTTTGTTGGACGTCAACTAGAATGTTATCGATGTTCTCGTCTTCCAAATTAATTATTTCTTCTTCCACGTTTACTGTAGGAACAGTATTTCTAATTTCGTTTGTTTGAGTTGTGGCTCGCCTATTAGATCTAGCAGTTTTTTCGATTTCTGGATCAAACTTCAAGGGTGAAATTCTACCAGAATATCGTGTGTGCATAAACTTATGAGGGCTAGATGAAGAATTCGAATTAGTTACTTTCTTTTTGGTGAGAATCGATGCTTGCGCCACGATTCCCTTTTTCTTAATAAACTAAAACAATAATTAAAACGTAAAACTAATTAAAAACTAATTAAATAGAATATAGCAACATAAGGAAACTTTAACTAATTTAAGAAAGCAAATAAAAGCAAATAAGCAATTAATTGAAATTAACTAAATTAACTAAATTACCTAAATTACTCTAAAGAAAATAAGGCAACTAAATTAAGCTAATTACTAAAATACGTGATTTAAGCGCAACCGCTCCCCGGCAACGGCGCCAAAATTTGATGCGAGTGTCGTTAACCCGTCAAAAATAACCACTAAATACCTTAGAAGCTAGGGTAAGTAGGGATCGTATCCACAGAGAGCGAGAGGTTAAATGCACGTATTCAAGCGACTAGCGTTGTAAAATAATTAATTTCAAAAGATTGATTTGGTTGTAAAAAGGTGATTGCTTTGATTTATAAAACTAATTACTTGCGAATTTTGTGAAAAGAAAACTTAAGAAGATTGTTTGATTGAATAAAATATGAAGATAACCATTCCCGGATTCCACACCGCGCTTTGTGTTTAATTTATGAAAACGATTTGAAGATTACATAGACATAATCTTTGTTGGAATTATTATTAAAGCCATTACGTGATCTTGGGCATAACGCGTGACACGTTTGATTACTCGTCTTAATTAAATAATTAACTCGGCACGAATAATAAAATGTCTACGAACTATCTTGCGAAACGCAACAACAAAATAATAATCATTCGTTTACAATCAAAATATAAATAATAAAAACCATGTAAACTTAAAGTAATCGTTCATAAAGTAAAACTTAGCGATGTGCTTCCTCCGAGAATGATTATGACGAGCTTAGCCGGACATGGTTGATGCAACGTTCAAGAGTTGTGGATTCATCGCCGTAGATTGACTCGTGTGTTCTTCGTACGTATTTTCACTCAAACAGGGTTCTTTTCCTTAGCCTTCTCCTCCAAAAAACGATTTTTAAACTTTGAAATATGACTTGGTATTTATAGGAAAAGATGGAAAAACCCTAAAAACGGCCGTCCATTATTTTAATGGGTTGGGCGCAGCCGTAGGCGCAGGCCTGCGCCCCCCCCCCTGCGCCCCTCTGTATAATCCGTATTTTTGAGAATTAATTTCTTCTGTTGAACCCTCGGTCTGGGCGCAGGGCTGCGCCCCTCTCTGCGCCTGGCTCTGAAATTTCGTCCTTTTTTTCATCATTTTAAACCGGATTTTGTTTTCCTGCATAGGCACAGAATTTATTTAATAGCGGCACATTCTATAACATTTTTGCATTAAAAACAACTCTTTTACACTTAATAAACATGGTAAATTATAACCCGATCACTTGTTCAGTGAGGTTAATTTGCTTTGGAAGAGTTATTTTAAATTTTCGCTTCTGAGTACAAAGGTCTTTTAGGAATTTAGCGTAAGAAGGAACTTGTTGTATAGCTTTGATTAAGGGAATGTTAATTTTAACTTGATTAAAAATATCCCATAACTCTTCGTTTTTAGGTCCTTTCTTACCATAAGGAAATGAAGCTGGATTTTCTAAGGCCGTTGGGTAGGGAATACTTTCAGTATTGGAACTCCCTTCCCCAACTTTATTCTCTACTGGTCTCTTGGCTTCTACTTCCTTAAAAGTTACTTTCTTAATTTTTGCTTCTACCTTTGACTCCGATCTGGGTGGTTCTTCTTCATAAGCAATTTCTACCTCATCGTCAGTCTCACTCTCCTTAGGCATTTCTATTTTGTTATCTACTTCCTTTCCACTCCTAAGGGTAATGACTTTGTTAACTTCGTTCACTTCATTGACTTCATATTTCTTTTCTTTTCCATGGTGGTGCGATGGGTTAACTGTGGTGTTGCTTGGAAGCTTCCCTTCTTCTCGTTTAGTCAAGGACTCTGCAATTTGTCCCATCTGCCTTCCGAGCATCTCCATAGTTTTCGCTTGAACCATGGTTTGTTGTTTCATAAATTCCATAAACTCGGAAAACTCTTTCGAATTCCCCGACACTTGTCGCGAATCATTTTCTTCTTTAGGGTCTTGGCGTTTATAGTACCGATCATCCTTCGTAGCTGAGGTCGATCCATATTGGAAATCTCGGTTTTGTTGACGAGGTTGCTCATATCTTGGCTTCGGGGGAGCATCATTGTCTTGATTATCCCTCCAACTAAAGTTCGGGTGTTTTCTCCATCCCGGATTGTAAGTTTCCGAGTATGGATTCTCCCGTTCTTTTCGTTGCCGAAATCCAAAAGCTTCGTTCACATACTCTTCGTGCGTGAAGGTATGTGGGCAATTCTCGGTTGGATGAGAAGGGTCTCCACAAGTGACACAACAGACCTGTGCCGCTGTAACCTTTCCCATTCCTTTCATCAACAAGTCCATCTTTTTGCTTAGTTCGGATATGTCAGATTTAACTTCCTTCTTCCATGCGTTGTCTATGCCCATAACTTGGACACTAACACTGCTATCCGAACCCGCTTGGACTTTTAAACCTTTGCTTAATTGGGTTAATAATTCCCAAGCTTCGTCATCTTCCTTAGCTAAAAAGGTTCCGCCTGAAGCAGCGGTGATCATATTCCTACTTTCTTGACTAACCCCATCGAAAAAGGTTTTAATTAGCATCCATTTAGGAATTTCATGGTGAGGGCATGTTCGTAGTAATTCATTCAACCTATTAAAAGCATCGTGAAATTGTTCTCCAATTTTCTGTTTAAATCCAGTGATTTCTTTACGTTTTTCTGTAGTTTTACTAATTGGGTAATATTCAGTTAGAAATTCTTTTTTCATTTCATCCCAGTTAGTTATACTATCAGTGGGAAGTGACACGAACCAATTTTTCGCTCGTTCCTTCAAAGAGAAAGGAAAGAGTCTGAGTTTTAAAGCGTCTACGGTCATCCCCCTAACGTGATTGGCCTTACATATGGCAGTGAATTCAGCTAAGTGCTCATACGGTTCTTCGCTTGGTGCTCCGCGAAAAACAGGTAATATGCTAAATAGCTGTGGCCTAATTTCGGGTTCATTCTCATTAATTGGGTAGAGAATGGGTGATGGATCAGGGATATCACCCGGCCTATAATGGGATTCTACGGTTCTACGGTCTCCCATCGGTCTTTGATTTTGTTGGACGTCAACTAGAATGTTATCGATGTTCTCGTCTTCCAAATTAATTATTTCTTCTTCCACGTTTACTGTAGGAACAGTATTTCTAATTTCGTTTGTTTGAGTTGTGGCTCGCCTATTAGATCTAGCAGTTTTTTCGATTTCTGGATCAAACTTCAAGGGTGAAATTCTACCAGAATATCGTGTGTGCATAAACTTAGAAGGGCTAGATGAAGAATTCGAATTAGTTACTTTCTTTTTGGTGAGAATCGATGCTTGCGCCACGATTCCCTTTTTTTTTTTTTTTAATAAACTAAAACAATAATTAAAATTAAAACTAATTAAAAACTAATTAAATGGAATAATAGCAAAATATGGAAACTTAAACTAATTTAAGTAAGCAAATAAAAGCAAATAAGCAAATAATTGAAATTGACTAAATTAACTAAATTACCTAAATTACTCTAAAGAAAATAAGGCAACTAAATATATGAAAATGTAATTTATATTTAAATAAAATTTAAAATTAAATTAAATAATTACTAAAATACGTGATTTAAGCGCAACCGCTCCCCGGCAACGGCGCCAAAATTTGATGCGAGTGTCGTTAACCCGTCAAAAATAACCACTAAATACCTTAGAAGCTAGGGTAAGTAGGGATCGTATCCACAGAGAGCGAGAGGTTAAATGCACGTATTCGAGCGACTAGCGTTGTAAAATAATTAATTTCAAAAGATTGATTTGGTAGTAAAAAGGTGATTGCTTTGATTTATAAAACTAATTACTTGCGAATTTTGTGAAAAGAAAACTTAAGAAGATTGTTTGATTGAATAAAATACGAAGATAACCATTCCCGGATTCCACACCGCGCTTTGTGTTTAATTTATGAAAACGATTTGAAGATTACATAGACATAATCTTTGTTGGAATTATTATTAAAGCCATTACGTGATCTTGGGCATAGCGCGTGACACGTTTGATTACTCGTCTTAATTAAATAATTAACTCGGCACGAATAATAAAATGTCTACGAACTATCTTGCGAAACGCAACAACAAAATAATAATCATTCGTTTACAATCAAAATATAAATAATAAAAACCATGTAAACTTAAAGTAATCGTTCATAAAGTAAAACTTAGCGATGTGCTTCCTCCGAGAATGATTATGACGAGCTTAGCCGGACATGGTTGATGCAACGTTCAAGAGTTGTGGATTCATCGCCGTAGATTGACTCGTGTGTTCTTCGTACGTATTTTCGCTCAAACAGGGTTCTTTTCCTTAGCCTTCTCCTCCAAAAAACGATTTCAAACTTTGAAGTATGACTTGGTATTTATAGGAAAAGATGGAAAAACCCTAAAAACGGCCGTCCATTATTTTAATGGGTTGGGCGCAGCCGTAGGCGCAGGCCTGCGCCCCCCCCTGCGCCCCTCTGTATAATCCGTATTTTTGAGAATTAATTTCTTCTGTTGAACCCTCGGTCTGGGCGCAGGGCTGCGCCCCTCTCTGCGCCTGGCTCTGAAATTTCGTCCTTTTTTTCATCATTTTAAACCGGATTTTGTTTTCCTGCATAGGCACAGAATTTATTTAATAGCGGCACATTCTATAACATTTTTGCATTAAAAACAACTCTTTTACACTTAATAAACATGGTAAATTATAACCCGATCAGTAGCTGAATCCAAAACTCTTGAGTTTAAATCCACCTCCTTGAGCTCTGATACCAATTGTTGTTAATGAATCCTAGATAATATCAGCACATTTACGTTCAATAATCACTCACAAACAGAATTTACACTCAATGATTGTGTAATGATTAAAGAAGACAAAGAGAATAAAGAAGAATGTATGCGGCGGCTGGAGCAAAACTCTGTGTATTCAATTCTCACAAATGTCAACCGTGTGAAACACAAAACCCTAGAAGCTATTACATAGGGTGAATTAATTAAGTTTCAAGGAATTGCACTTTGGCCCCTTGAACTTTTCATACAAAGAAAATAACTAGAAATAAATTACAAGACAAAATATTTCTAGAAATAATTATTACAAAATAAATCCACAAGATCGAAATTTAATATCTAACACTCTCTCTAGTCACAAAGAAACAACACATGCTAGGTTCGAATCAATGTATATATGGTTTTTCTTGTTCAAAAATGTTTGAAACAACACAGTCGGTTTCGTGTCCCCTATCTATTCGGTTTGTTGTTGCCTCCTCATCGTCTCGACCTCCGTCCATTACCCTCTCTCTCTCTCTCTCTCTCTCTCTCTCTCTCTATATATATATATATATATATATATATATATATATATATATATATATATATATATATATATATATATATATATATATATATATATCGTTACCACCAAACAACACAGATCTGGGGACCTCTTTACTTCTTACTAGTAGGGTACCCGCGCCAAGCTGCAGCGGCAAATAGTTTTGATGTGTTACAAATTAAAACAAGAATCAAACAAGAAACTATTTCACAAGTCCGTTCATAATAAATACCCAAGACATGTGAAGATAGACACACAACTTTGAACCAATCTTTAAATGCTTTACCCCCTTAAACTTCAAAATATACACATATGAACCCTTGTAAAAACATAATCTGCACAAAATAGCAATATGCTGAAATTGCATACTATGGCAATGATTTTTCAACCTAAGCCAATTTTTAATAGAACTTTCACAACACATTAAAAACTTGTAAAAACACCATTTATGTAAAAACATTACATCTCTTCCTAGTAATTTGTATTTTCACTTGTTAAGGCAGAGTGCTTGAACCTCATGCTCAATGGATTGCATTGATGATAACGCCTTTTGTAGATCCAATATTTGTGCCTGAAGTCACCATAAAAAATAGATTGTAATATTAGTCATCATCCACACATAGACACACCAAAAGGATCGAATCAAATTTCAGAAATAATAGATGTGATTTATGAAATTCCAACATTGCAGACAATTGACTCAACATGTCATTAGAAAAGTGTCTTTAAGGAATCCCTGTCAATAACGGTTCAATAGGAGACACAAAAATAGCTGACATTGACAATTTACAAACAATTCATTTTAGCTTGAATTTTGGCAGAATAATCAGTACATGGCATCAGAAGATGGAATTTGCAACAATTTCATGGGTGAAAAAAAGTAGCCACCATGAGAAAAAATACACACTACAAGTTATAAATTTAGATCATTCATTGAGGTTAAAGAAAGAAATGGAAGAAAAACCTCCAGATCAGCACATCTGGATCTCTCAGAAGCAATCAATCAGCATCAATGTATTAATGAGGTTTGAAATCAATAGCAATCAACAACCAAAATAACTAAGTACATAAGTCTCAGTGTGTTCTGTGCAGTGTATAATGCAAAAAGCAGATTATACAAACATACAAATAAAAAAGCATACAGTCATGTTCAAATAAGAATACAACAAGACATTAATCTTAAAAGGTCGATCCTTTTTAGCGCCATAAATCATTTTGGAAAATTTGATAGAGTTAGAAACATATGTAAATCATATAACCAAAAACTCATACTTCTTGTCAGAAAGCCAAAGTGAGAAAGGAAGTAGTTGTTTCCACAGCTTGATCCCCTCGGTTGCTGCCATAGATCATGTATTGTTAATGACATATTAATATCTCACCAGTTAGTTGCTTCAATGTGTTGGTTCAAACTTATCAGGAACGTATCAGTTTTGTATTCGACTCTGGAACGTATCAGTTTTGTATTTGACTGTAAAAAAACACAACCAAGCCATGCTATGACATAAAATCCCTGTTGATAGCTGCATGTTGGAACACAAAATTTCAAAGTTAGCTTAAATCTTCACTGAGCAAAAAGCCATAAATAGAATAAAAGTCAAGAGCAAATTGTAATTTAAAACCCATTAAATTTGTAATTTAGAGACAAATTTCAAAGTACGTTGGCATGTCTGACTAGTTTTGACGAACTTCCTAGACTTGTTGTTGTCTACTTAGGTCGCTGCTCCTTATGATTTATGCAAAATGAGTCAATGACGACTTTAATGCTTGAATTGATAGGGTGTGGAACAACAGTACTGTGGGAACCAACCAATCGTATCAAAGGGTTTAAGTTATAGGCTCCAAAAACTACATATGTAAAAATAATAAGACATTACAATACATGAAACAAAAATGAAACTAAACACACATAAAAAATTAAAGATTTGCAGCACACTTCATGTGAAAGACTTTTAGCAAATAATCATCTTTGAATTGAAAAATCAAATAACAAAATAACCTACCATTATCATAGTTACTTTTAAGAAAGTATGGGATGGACCAAAAGAGAAATATCATGATCAATTTTGAATAGGTTGTTTTAAAGGGATTATATGGGAAGGTTTTAAGCTTTGTTCCATCTGTTAGTTTACCAGAAAAGCTTGTGGCATCTTTATAAAGAACAGATTGTTATAATACATTAGCCCGTATTATCAACACAAACAAAACTATTCGAGAAAAATGTTAAATTGTTGGTCTCTCTATTTCCAAAACAGAGTCTCAAAGTAAGTTTTAACCACATAGTATATACCACTTGTAACTTTGCAGCGGAAAAAAAAGAAGCTAAAAACACCTATCTCATTCCTTCAATCCACTTATAACCAACATATTTCAAATATCTCTTCATATGTAAATAAAAAGCTTTGTCATAGAGTTTACTTTGGTCCAAAACTTTAGATCTTTCAAATACAATAGAACATTCCGCAAAACAATAAGAAAAATAGAAAATATTTTATCTGATAGAAATGGACTTCAATATGGAAATTGACCCCTTACTTTGGTCCAAAGCTTTAGCCCTTACTTTGGTCCAAAGCTTTAGCTATCAGAGTTATTTAAATTGAGTATAATGTCACACCATAAAGAATTGACCCCTTCAAAATCATCTGTCCGCTCAAATGATTTTCAAAGTCCTACTAATCCTATAAACAAAAGTTATAAGACACAAATATGAAACTAACCTTTGGTACCAGTCATGACGGAAGCAAAAGAGTATCAGTCACCTGCCAAAAGAATGCAGAATTCATAATTCAGTGAAACATGAAATCTATAAAATCTTACAAACAATGAAGCCATCCATATAGATGTGTGTGTGGTTAATAAACCAGTTTGGGACCAAAAAAAGCATTGAACGAGTTTACAAACCAATTTGCAGTAGACCTTCATAATTTGAAAGGAAGCCGTTCAAAAGAATTTTATCTCCCAGTTCTGCAAAGGCCCTCTAGTTAATAGTTAAACAATAAATAGATACACACGTCAATCAAGACACTATATAAGAATCAAAAATCAAAGCATACGTTAGAGTGCAAGGCTGAGTTGTATAGAGATCAAAAAAGAGAACAAAAATCAGAATCAATCAAAACCAAAGAAAATCCTTATCAAAACCGAAGCACAAAAAAACCTTGATCAAAACTCACCAAAAATATCATCGATGAAAGACAACAATAACTTTGTGATCACTTTCTAATAGCTAAAGTTCTTTGTAATCACTGCATTGTATGAGAAAAAATGAAACACGATTGACACCATGGAGAAACCAAGATTTAAAAAAAATCATATAAGAAAACTACATCATTATTTAACCAAAGAATATTACCAGAAAGTTAGGAATTTCAACACAACACTAAAACGTCTGAAACAATCAAATTAAGCTTCAGAGATTAAAAAAATGGGTGTTTATGTTTCAAAATCATTAGCCCAAACAATCAACAAAAACTGGAGCCTTTTTTTGGGGAAAAAATGGAGACAAATGCAAAGTTTTGCCTGAAATAGAGGTTCATGCTAATCTGAAGTTTCATATAAAGAAAGAAAATCAAATATGATTTTTACGTAATCTCTTCAATTCCATCATTTTGAGTGTCTTTTACCTGCAAAGTCAATGAAACTGAATAATATAAAGTATAAACGATCAAGTTGTTTCTTTACCTAGGAAAGAATAAGCAAATTTACCTCATTTGTAACCAACATGGTATATTAAACAAAACAAAATGTTTATTGAAACCAACATGCTTTTTGCAAATTTACCTCAATTGTCAATTTGATGCCTGTGATTCCAAATATGTTGTCAAATAACTCAGTTCATATGTTCTCATGTTCATATTTACAACAGACCTGCAGGTTTTTAGAATTTCAAATTATTTCAAATGTAGATAGCAAAATCAAAACATATTTGTTGTATCAATTCTTCAAAACTTTGAATGTTTTAATTAAAGTTGAGAAATTCTTAACACATCTAATCTAATAAACCAATATTGCTGCTTAAAAATAATCATAGCATTAAATATTGATGCTTGAAAACAACCATAACAAGATAGTTACTTGGCTGCAGCATGTGCAGTATGAAACCCACCTACAAAATCAAGTACAGATAATTCAAATATATATATAACATCAACGACTCTTAAAAAAAGCAGAATCATATCCAAACGGATAGCAAACGAACGGAATCCAATTCTATTTGTGATCAGGGCTGCAACAGAGTCAAAATTTTATTGAGTAGTTCGAGTTCCAACTTGATTTTGAGCATGTTCAAGTCGAACTGTTATTTTGAGTACCAAAAATGAAGCTCGAAACACATTAAGTAAATGAAACAATGCACAAACACCATCAATTCGATTGCTTACCGAGATACACGTGTTTCCCACAGTCTCTGCAGAAATCACGTTGTTCTAATCAAGGTAACACAAACTCTTTAAAATTCAAGATTTCATAAATCGTGTAGATGCAAAATCGGTTAATGAATCAGAATGTCAATAACCTAAACTATGAGATAAATTGCAAATAAAATAAAGCCTGGGTGAGGGTTTGATGGTCGTGATGGTTGTGGCGGCGCTGGTGGGTGGCGGCGGCGACGACGACCGAGGAGAGACAGAGAGCGTGAGAGAGACCGAGCGAGTGAGGGATGTGTGAGAGAGAGGGAGGTGGAAAAGTGGCGGTGGCGGTGGTTGTGAAGAGCGTGAGGGAGGGAGAGAGACCGGCCTCCGCCTCCTTGTTCCTTATCATCCGCCAAACCGACTCCTTCGCCGCTGTTCAGCATGAGAAAAGGGGGGGTTTTTTCTTTTTGTTTTAATGATTCAATTCCATCTATGAATTACATGGATGAAAAGAGTATCAAACCTGTTTCACATGAGAATATTTGACGAACACTGAGCTTGCACCATCGATCAGTGTTAAAGAAATTCTGCAGGTGTGAATCCGGATTCTTCTGCAAGTCTTGTGAAGCTTGTTTGAGAGCTTCAAGAATTTTTAGAGGGTGAAGCTTCACGTTCAGCTTCCATGTTACAAAATAAGATTTTATCATATTAAGCAGAAGAGAAGCTGTTGGGAGAGGAAGCATTTGTTTCAGTTTCCAATGACATTAAACAGAGGATGCGTGTGTTTTTTCCCAATGTAATTGTTTCCCATGTGTTGCGTGCTTCATTGCTCAGTGCAATAATTATTTGTACATTGTGTTGTATATGTTTGTACCTCCAAAAATTCAGATATTAGCTTGAAAAACTTGTACTTTATGCAACAAATGTTGTGTGTCTTAAAATTCAAGAAGGTGCTTTATCAATTTGTACACTATGCATTATAAATAGTAAAAAACTAAATGGTTTATTAGTAGTAGAGATATGTCTTAGTTCAAACATGAACAAATCTTGTGAATTTTGTAGTAGATCGGGAGAAGATTGGACACTACTACAATCAGGACCTTTTGTGACGGACAAAATCAGTCGCAAGTCCGTCGCAAATCCTTATTTGTGATGGATTTGCGACGGAATATGTCGAACGCAACCTCACCGTAAATATATTTGCGACGGATTTTTGCATCTAATTTGCGTCGGCTAGTAGTTGCGACAGATTTGCGTCGGACAATAGTTGCGTCCGATTAGCGTCTAGTAATATTTGCTACAGATTTGCGTCGGCCAGTAGTTGCGACAGATTTGCGTCGGACAATCGTTGCGTCCGATTAGTGTTGACTAATTTGTGCGACAGATTTGCGTCGGACATTGTTACGATGGATTTGCGACACATTTGCGTTGTGTTTTTGTGACATATTTGCGATGGCTTCTGTCACAAATTCATCGCAGATTCACTTTGATTTGATGGTCATTTTTATCGCAAATCCGTCACAAAATATGGAAAAATTTTTGCATTTTTTGTTTTTCCATTTAACCACTTTTATAGTAAACAAAATATCACAATATTCTTAAATAGTAAAACCTTTAAAATACTAAATCAAACCCTTAAACTATTAAAATCAAATCATTCCAATACAAAATAACATAACATATTACAAGTTAATATGTCAATATTAAAAGTTAAAACTCAAAGAAAAGTTATTCGAATGATTCCTTGACGTGTTTTTTTTCCTTTCTAGCTCCTCTTCGTCACACCACATACAATCTACAACAAAAGATTATTAATTTGTTAGAATATACTTTCGATATAAGCTACAATCAAAACTCAAACCGCAAAATAACAAAAAGATGCTAAAATCCCTAAAACCTGTTAAATTGAACAAGTCCGCACTAAGAAAATGCACGTTTCATCATATGAATTTAATGATATTATGAACAAATTCGAGCTAAGTGTTATGAACAAGAAGTTCGACCATACTTTCAAGTACACACACATATAACTATATGTATCGAATTAAAGGAGAAGTACTTCAAAAATTATGAACATTGAACAAGTCCGCGCTAAGAAAATGCATGTTTCATCATATGGATCCAATGATATTATGAACAAGTTTGAGCTAAGCGTTATGAACAAGAAGTCCGACCAATCTTTGCGATGAAATTACGTTGGTGATCTTGTGTCAGATTTGCGACAGATGAGAATAAACTTTTTTTTATTTTTCTATTAATAATATTTTTCGTCAGATTTGTGATGGAGTTTGCGATGGAGTATTTTTCTCTCGCAAATCGGTCGCAATTTAATATTTTTTTGCGATGGATTTTGACGGTCACAAAATATTTCTGGCAGTCGCTAATAAGACGCAAAGCTGTCGCAAATCTATCAATTTTTGTAATGGATACTTTCTGTCGCAAATTTCCGTCGCAATAGTCACTTTTTGTAGTAGCGGGATGTTTGTTGTAAACCGAGAAGGAGATTGAAGGTTTGATGTTGGAATGGAATTTTTACCACATGTTCATCTATCATTTGTATAATTTCTTTAAGTTATATGATTTCATTTTTTTTTTCTTTATACATTTGAACATTCGTTACGTGCTGTCGAATTTTTTTGTATTCATATCAATGGATTCAAGATATCTTAAAGTGTTTGAAATTAAAAATCCAAGTGCTTTTTATGTTTATGAGTAGTGGCTAAATATTTCGTATATTTTGGTTAAAATATTTTGTCTATTTTCTAAGTTCTTGAGAAGTGGCTATTAAATATTTTTATGTGCTTTTTATGTTCTTGAGTAGTGGCTAAATATTTTGTATTTTTTAATGTTCTTGAGACGATAGTGGACGGAGGAGGTCGAGACGATGAGGAGACAACAACAAACCAAATTGATAGGGGGACACGAAACCGACTGTGTTGTTTCAAATATGTTTGAACAAGAAAAACCATATATTTGTTGATTCGAGCTTAGCGATTGTTGTTTCTTGGTGACGAGAGAGAGAGAGAGAGAGAGAGAGAGAGAGAGAGAGAACCTTTGATTCTAGTTTCATCATCTTCCATCTTGACAAAAAAAATCTTTAATAATAAATTAGGGTGTTTGGGCATAAAATGGGGTGTTTGGTAACAAAATTAAGGGTGTTTGGTTACAATGGAGGATGTTTAGTTGTAGGTGACTTTCTATAATAAGTTTATAGGTAGCTGTAAATGGTAAAAAACACAAAAGTTGTTGCTATTAATGATAAAAAATAAATAATGTTGTTATAAGTGGTAAAAATGTTAAAAGTTGTTGCTATTTACGGCATATAACCCATCTCGGATGTCTTGTCTTTCTGCTCAAGTAACACAAGTCTCAGATGTATTGTGGATGTAGATCAAGTCTCAGATGTACTGTTATTATGATCTCAAGTCTCGGATGTAGTGAGTCTCAGATGTGGTAAGTCTCAGAACTTTTAGTTTTTTTTTTAAATCTCAGAACTTTGTTTTTTTAGTCTCAGAACTTTGTTTTTTTAAGTCTCAGAACTTTTAGTTTCTTAAATCTCAGAATTTTGTTTTTTTAAGTCTGTTAGTTTCTTTAAATCTCAGAACTTTAATTTTTTATTAAGTCTCAGAACTTTAGTTTTTTTTTCCAAGTCTCAGAACTTTAATTTTTTATTAAGTCTTAGAACCTTAATTTTTTTATTAAGTCTCAGAAGTTTAATTTTTTTTATTAACCACTCCTCAAACTAGTGTGCATCGCCCCTTACAGGAACTAAAAACCATAAATATTACCTTGAAATCCTCGTGAACCTTAAACTCTCCATGAATTGCAAGCCGTCGTGGAACCACAATTTTCCTTGAAACGCAAGCCGCCATGAACCGCTCTCCGCCGTGAAAAGCAGCCATGAACCGCTCTCCACCTTGGAAAGTCCTAATCTACTTGACAACCATAGTCTTCGTCGTGATTCACTCAAAATCCACATTGAACCACCCCTCAAACCAGCGTGCATCGCCCCTCATCGGAACTTAAAACTATAAATATTTACTTGAAATCTTCGTGAACCATAAACCCTCCATGAACTGCAATCCATCTTGAAACGCAAGACGTCGTGAACCGCTCTCCGCCTTGAAAAGCCGTAATCTACTTGACAACCACAGTCTCTGTCGTGAATCGCCCAAAATCAATAGTGAACCACGCCTCAAACCGTGCATCGCCACTCAATCGGAAGTAAATCCATAAATATTTCCTTGAAATCATTGTGAACTTTAAACCCTCCAAAAACCGCAAGCCGCTGTGGAACTGCAATCCGCCTTGAAATGTAAGCCGCCATGAACCGCTCTCCGCCTTGAAATGCCGCCGTGAATCGCTCTCCGCCTTGAAAAATCGTCTGCCTCCTCTTCCATAGCAGTTTTTAATAAAACCCAATTCGTATTATAGATTCACAGACGTTCCTCTTCCTTAATTAGACCATTTAATTCTTAAAAATAGAAAAGGTGCACAATTACGAAACTACCCTTCAATGATTGTTCCACATATACAAATGTCCTTTTACTTACAAAATTGCCACCTTAAAATCTATTGGGTGATTCACAATTTCAGACGATTTCATTGGTTCTTATTGTCCTTATTTTAAGCACGGTCCTCATTTTATCCACACCCTATTCAAGTATTATCAAAATTAATTAACTAATTTTATATTATATTGAATTAGGAAACAAATATTAACATTAAACCACCTTCCCTTTTTCTCTCCACATTTCTCTCCTTCCACCACCGGTCTCTCTCCCTCGCTCTCTCCCTCAAATTTCCGGCCACCATCTCCCCCTATCCCTTTCTCGGATTGCAAGACCACACCACCACTGTCGCATGCATCGGCAACCTCCACCGTCAGCAACTTCCATGCCTCTCTCTATCTCCTTCTCCCTCGGCCACCACCACCGTCGCATGCCGCCGCCATGATGATGAACACGGTGATGATGATGAATGATGAACGACGATAATGAATAATGATAACGAACGATGAACGATGATGATGAACGACAATAATGAACAATAAACGATGACGATGAATGAAGATAATGAACGATAAATGATGATGATGAATGATGATTATGAACAATAACATTCACTATGCATGTATTGATAAACGATGAACGATGAACACGATGCATAGATGAACCATGAACACGATGCATAGATGAATTTGTGTTTTTTTTCTATAAAAACGTCTTTTTGAACACGATGCATGGATGAACACGATAAACGATGCAATGCATCGATCTCTATAATCTTTTTTGAATTTTTGTTGTTTGTTAAATATGGAAGTGTATCAGTTGAATTTATTAAACATTTATTATTTGATTATTTGTTAAAATATTAAATTTAATGAGGTATACACATTTAACAAAATGTCCTTCATTGTTTGTTTCTGCAATGCACAAGATGCATAAAACAGTCCAACTATTTACTCTTTTGCCATCAATCTAATCCATTCAATTTTTTGATATGTTGGATGGTATAGATTCTTTTGTACCTCGATGCATAAAAGTTCTCCACTGAACCTCCCTCCATATATATATATATATATTTGCATAGACATGTATAAGACAATATTATAAAACTTTTTATCAAAACGAGCAACATCATAAATCTTGTGAATAGTGTGAATGATCATTCACTTGGATGACCATTTAAATAAATGTGCATGGACATTCACATAATTTTTAAAGACACAAAAAGTGTGAACGTATTTGAAATTCATATATCATGTGTAAAACGTTAATTTAAACATGATTATGAAAAAAAAAAGTTTAAAAGGTTTATTAAGGTTGGTACATTCGAGTGCACTTGATTTCGATAGGTACTGCTTTGAACATGTCTCTCTCTCTCACTCTCTCTCTCTCTCTCTCTCTCTCTCTCTCTATATATATATATATATATATATATATATATATATATATATATATATATATATATATATATATATATATATATATATATATATATATATATATATATATATATATATATATATATATATATATATATATATATATATATAGATTTGGGTTAAAAAAAGTATCATTGAGAATTGAATGTATCAAAGGTACCTTTCCAAAGCCACACGATTAAAAAAACAAGGGCTGTGATCAAAAGTTAAAATTTCATGCGCGTCCCTTTTTTTAGCTGAAATGGTATTTTTGTAATTACAGCGACCATTCACAACATTTATAAAATGATCAATTACATTACTTAATTGATCATTCACGACACATATTTGATCATTCGCACCACATATTTGATAATTCACAAGAATTATTTAACAACTTAGAATTCTTCTACACATTTGATTATTTATAACACTTATTTAACCATTCACAATTATTCAACACTTATTTGGTCATTCACAAGAATTATTTGACCATTCACAATAGTTACTTGATCATTCACAATACTTATTTTATCATTCATAATAATTATTTGACCATTCACAATATTTATTTGATCATTCACAATAATTATTTGAATATTTACGCTTCTTCTATACTTATTTAATCATTCACAACACTTATTTGATCATTCACTAGAATTATTTGACTATTCACACTTATTCTACACTTATTTGATCATTCACAAGTCCTTAACACTTATTTGATAATTCACAAGAATTATTTGACCATTCACAAGAATTATTTGACCATTCACAGTATTTATTTGATCATTTATAACACTTATTTGATCATTCACATTAATTATTTGACCATTCATAGTTATATTTCATCATTCACAATATATATGACTATTTACAATTCTTCTACACTTATTTGATCATTAACAACACAACACTTATTTGATCATTCACAAGAATTATTTGACCATTCACAGTATTTATTTGATCATTCACAACACTTATTTTATCATTCACAAGAATTATTTGATCAATCATAATATTTTTTTGATCATTCACAATACTTATTATTGGATTATTCACAAAAATTATATGACTATTTACACTTTTTCTACACTCATTTAATCATTCACACAACATTTATTTGATCATTCACAACAATTATTTGACCATTCACAATTTTTATTTAATCATTCACAACACTTATTTGATCATTCACATTAATTATTTGATCATTCATTATACTTGTAAAATGATTATTCACAACACTTAATTGATCAAATAAGAGTTTTAAATGGTCAAATAATTCTTGTGAATGATCAATAAGTGTAGAAGAAGTGTAAATAGTTAAATAAGTGTTGTAAATGATCTAATAAGTGTTGAAGAAGTGTGAATGGTCAAATAATTCTTTTGAATGATCAAATAAGTGTTATGAGTAATCAAATAAATACTATGAATGATCAAATAATTCTTGTGAATGATAAAATTAGTGTTGTGAATGATCAAATAAATACTGTGAATGGTCAAATAATTCATGTGAATGATCAAATAACTGTTGTGGATGATCAAATAAATACTGTGAATGATCAAATAAGTGTTGTGAATGATCAAACAAGTGTTGAAGAACTGTGAATCGTCAAATAAGTATTGTGAATGATCAAATACGTGTAGAAGAATTGTAAATAGTTAAATAATTCTTGTGAATGATCAAAGAAGTGATGTTAATGGTCAAATATGTGTTTTGAATGATCAATTAACTAATGTAAATGGTCAATTAAGTAATGTGGATGGTCAATTAAGTGTTGTGAATGATCAAATAAGTATTGTGAATGATCAATTAAGTAATGTGAATGATTAAATAAGTGTTGTGAATGATCAAATAAGTGTAAATAGTCAAATAATTATTGTTAATGAGTGTTGTGAATGATCAAATAAGTGTAAAAGAAATTGTAAATAGTCAAATAATTATTGTGAATGATCAAATAAGTATTGTGAATGATCATTTTATAAGTGATGTGAATGATGGTTGCTATTACGAAATACCCTTGCATGTGAGGGGTACGTTGGATACACGAGATTTTGGTTGGTATGTTGAGAAACTTTATTATATATATATATATATATATATATATATATATATATATATATATATATATATATATATATATATATATATATATATATATATATATATATATATATATATATATATATATATATATATATATATAGAGAGAGAGAGAGAGAGAGAGAGTCAGGTTCAAATAAGTACCTCTCGAAATCAAGTACACCCGAAGGTACCAACCTTAAAAAACTTTTTAAATTTTTTTTCCACATAACCATGTTTAATTTAATGTTATACGCATAATATATGAATTTCACATAGGTTCACATTTTCTGTGTCCTTAAAAATTATGTGAATGTTTAATGCATATTTATGTGAATGGTCATTCACACCATGGACCATTCACATGATCTTTTTTTTTACCATTTACAAGATTTATGATGTTGCTTTTTTTGAAAAAAAAAGTCTTATAATGTTGTCTTATACATGTTTATTAAAAAAATATATGTGAATGATCATTCACATTAGCATACGCTGGAATCTCATAGGTACGCTGATAAACCTGATTATATATATATATATATATATATATATATATATATATATATATATATATATATAAAGAGAAAATCAAATGTCACGTGTCACGTTCATGTTTCATTGGAAAAGATGAATAAAATTTTTTATTATAAAAAAAGATAAATATCAATTACTATTTTTGGAAAGATGAATACACTCTATTATTTTTTAAATTATAAATAATAAAAGATAAATACAGTTTTTTATTTTTTAAAAGATAAATACACTCTATTATTTTTAATTTATAAATATTAAATTGTAATGAAATGTATAAGTAGTATATTATATATAAACTAAAATCTCAATTTATATAAATTAAAATATATTAAATTAAAAATAAAATTTTTAAAAATCATAAAAAAAAACCAGTATGATTTACATAAACTAATATTGGTAGAAAAATACACTTATGACACGTAATAATACTATGTTTAAATTTTTTTTAAATGATTAATAGAGTGGTTTTTATTTTTTACTTAATCTACATGTTATATAAATAATGTTATTAAAAATATTAACGTAATACATGGGTCATAAAAAGATAGTATGATTTGTCATATATCTTGTTTTTCTAGCTTTATAAGTATATATTAATTGTAGCTACCTTTTTTTTAATTATTTTAAAGATTTATTTTAAGCTAATGTGTCTTTATTGATATGAATTAAGGTTTTAATTTTACATAGAACATAATCATTATATATGTCTTATTACAATATATATTTATAAGCTTATTACAGTATCTTAAAAGGAAATAAATATTATACAAACATGTTAAATATTTGACGAGTAAATGATAATTAGTAAAAACATATTACATAACATTTTATTACTTGTATATAAACATTATATTATATATAAATAAATTTTTTTATAAATATCCATGTAATACATGGATAATAAACTAGTAGCTTACATGTGCCATCAATCAATAGCAAGCTTGATTCACTACATCCAACAATCCATATGTACACATTACACACACACACACAATATGGTTCCAATGAGGTTATGTTTAGTAAATGAAAATTAGACATTTTTCAATTTCAGTTTTTAGTTTATAGTTTTCAAGAAAAAAAAATGTGTGTATAAGAAGTGAAAACATGTTTAGATGATGAAGTTTAATTTTAAGGAAAATGAGATAAGTGATTATAAAGTAAGAAAAACAAGATAGATGATAGAAAAGTGAGAGACGGAAAGAAAATATTAAAAGTAAATATAGGGTAGGTAATAGAAAAGTAATAGAGAGTATAAAAAATGGTATTTTAAGGGTGCGTTTGGTACAGAGAATGGAAATGCAGAGAATTGACAACAGAGAATGGAATTGTAGAGAAAGCAAATGAGAATTGATTCATCTGTTTGGTACAACATAGAATTCAAAAGAGAATTATAATAGAGAATCAATTCTATTGTTTGGTTGTTACAAATAGAGAAAAGAAATAAATTTTATATAACATTTTTATCTTTATCAATTATTTTTTTGTCATGATTTTATAAAAGTCTTGTTTTTATAATATGTTAATCAATCCAAAATAAATTTTATAAACACCAAATATGTTGATTAATCCAAAAACAACATTCATATATGTTGATTTTTTTAAAATATTGCAACATTCAAACAATCAAAAATATGCATAAGATAATAATTAAAGTTCTACAATCATAACCAAAAATCCAAATCAAACAAAAGTATAAAGTTGTATTCCTAATCCAAAACAATCAAAATAACATGTTTTTCTTCAACAACTACCCCATTCAACTATCCACATATGCCTTTATGAAGATAGAAACAATAATCAGAAAATTCCCTTGATTCGAATATCTAATAGACAAATATGATCAACACATAAAACATTAAAAAAATTGCATTTACATGATTTATAAGACATCAAGGTCTAGAACAATGTAATTTACAGACAAATGGGAGAACCATAGCAAAGACCCAGAAACTTTGCCTAACACCTATGACAAGCAATGTAGTAAGACACCTAAACTGAAAAAATAAAATAAAAATGATAAACAGTTGGGGTCTATGGGATGGTTATTGACTTATGGACCATGTTGATGGCTTATACTGCACGCTTATAAATTTGTTTATTTATGCTTTTGAGCAAGCTGGTTTCAAACTTGATGTTAAATTTGAGGATCTTAGAATTACATAGGACTTTTATTTGAGTTGTATCTTCGGTAAACTTATGGGATACAAGATAGCTAAAACCTGTCCACTCTCCATGCCTAAAAGGAACTGAAACTCACCAAAAGAAGAGTAGTTAAAAACTGAGTCACATGAGGGCATGAGGCACAATGAATTTTATGTAATAAAAAATAGAATGTAAAAAAGACAAGAAGATGGAAAAGAAATTCAACCAAGAGATGGGATATTTGCAACGTCAATTCTCTAGCAAAAGCAAGTTAAAACACATAAGAAAACAAATTTAACAAGCTGATTGTGCGTTTGATACATCGAATTAATATATAAGAAAGAATGATAAAAAAATTCAATCATCTAACAAGCTACCCAATAACAACCCTAAGGCAAAGAAGACTTGATGAAACAAAAACACAAACAGGTGATGAGGATATAGATGTTGATAAACCTTAGTTATGATTGAATTAAAGAGTAAAGTGTTTACGTGTTAGGGTTTTCTGGAAGTAACAAAGGAGAGAGAGGGAGATTTATACCTAAAAGAAGAGCACCGCTGGAGGGTTCCACCGGAGAAGAAGCGTTCGACGGAGAAGATTCGTTGCCGGAGCACCGTTGGAGGAGAGCGACGTTGGTAGAGAGTGTCGCTGGAGCATATTCGCTGCCGGAGAGAAACCTTCGACAGAAAGAAAACCGCCTGAGATTGAGAGGGTCGAAAACTGCCTGAGAGTGTTTCAAGGGTTTTCTAAGACAGGTGTGGAGCAAATGAGACTAGTTTGGATGGTTTGGGGGGCAATGGGGATGGGACTCAAGTCTCCGCTTTTTTTTTTTTCTCGAACTCCACCGAGACTTCACACTTTCATTTCTCCCCATTTCTCTTTACATGGAGGGGAATTAAAAATAGAGATTAGGAATTGATTTTTTTCTCATCTATTCATTTCCATTTTTCTGTCTACATTTCTCTGTACCATACGCACCCTAAAAAGTGAAATAAAACTTTAAGGAATTGTTATTAAGTAAACAAGTTTTCATTTTTTTTTTTTTTTTGAAAAATGAGATGAAAATTTTGGAAATATTCAGTAACTAAACACATTTGTGAGAAATAAAAGAAGCAATTCTAACCACAACTGCTTGGGTCCCACTATTTTTTATAATATTTTTGGGTGGTACCCCATTTGATACAACCTTTTTTTGCTAAACTATGGAATAACAAATTGAATATATTTGTTCTTTGATTAAACATTTCTTACACTTCTAAAAAATATTTGATTTCTTATTTGATCTAATATGAAACATCCTCCATTTTAATGATATAAGATAAACTCCATAATAAAATATGATTAAAGTTTCAAACATAGAACTAGTTATATGTACATCATCGCTAAAGCATGAAAAGTTTATAAGTTTACGGAGTCATGGTCTAGCTAATACAACATCATTGTACATTTCAACATCACCGATACCCAGTCCCAAAGCTACATTATCTTCTATTTACCAAGTAGCTTCTAAAGTTCACCGGAAAACTGTATGATAGCCTATGCAGAAGGCCCAGCAATGTCTTTTCCTTTGCCTGAAACATTTGAATTCAACGGTAACCTATGGCTTAGTGAGATAACAGATTATATATCCAACATATATTTATCTACAAACCAAATGTGAACACGAGCAATGTTTGCCCCTTCGTGCGGAGGGCACAGATGACAAGTTTTCATCATGCAGTGAAAGCATGGATTTCTGAGACATAAGCCTCCATGGAAGTTCAAATATCGATTGGGGATGTACAACCTGGCTGGAATGAGTATATGGGATGATCAGTCCCCGATAGTGGCTTGCTGTCAACCTCAACCCAGGTCACACCAGATTATGAGATTATCATCATGCTGATGCATGTATTAAATGATGCACTTTCAAATGAATGTAGGCCCCATGTTTATAACATGTCAAGTACGAGTGTGCATCATAACAATAAATTATACAAGAGTGTCAACTGATATGTTATGAGCAACAAGAACATGCCAATAAATATGAATGCAAAGACAATAAATGCTTGAATATTAATCTATCACTCACAGTGGTTTTTACTAAGAAAGGATGCCCTGGAAGGATACCACAGTGTCTTACACAATACCGGTAGGCTTTTAGAGTTGTCAACACAGGCTTTTACCACAATTTATAAATCAATGTGTGTTAGTCAACACCACAAAGATCCTGTTAGGTCAATGTATACCTAAATATTAATATCAATATTAAATCATTTATTGAGTTTTCATAAAACTTAACTTTGAATTTCTTAATGAGTGACAGTGGCGTAGCCAGGATTTTGATACAAGGTGGGCCAAAATTGTTGTTAGAATTCAAGATCTACAAAAGAAGTAAAAATATGATAAAATAAAAGTTTTACTATAACATCATTCACTTAGAAAGTTTTAATTGCATTCTACGTCCTTTCAAGTCTAAACAATTGTCTAAACTTGAATATAAATACCCCAATATAAAGTGTAATTTCAAGACTACGCGTTTAATCTATATAATGATGTGAAAGTATTGAAATGCACAAATTAATAAAACCTAAAAGAAACTTATTATTCATTCTATCAACAAATTAACGAATCATAAGATTGTACTAAAAATTTTAAGAATGATTGTAGAACATGAAAACAATTAAGAATAATACAAAACTACAGAACACAAATTATCAAGAATTGTAAAACATATACAGATGCAATAAGAATTGTCAAAACTTGTACTAAAAACAATTAAGAAATGTAGAACACAATTTAATAGTTTATAACGAAACAAAATAAAAGAAACGAAACCAATACCGATATAAATTAACCATACAAAAAAAATTGCAGAACGCATAAGCAAAAATTGTAAACAAATACGAATTAATAACGAAGAAGTGAAACTCATATTGGAACTATTGAGAACTCAAATTGTAACCACTTATGAAGTGTGAGTTATAAATAAACAAAACATAAGAATTGTAAACATTTAAGAATTGCATAACACAAACCTAGGTTTAGACTATACCACTTTAAAGGAAAACTAAAATTACTAGCTAAAGGTACATGGAGAGAGTCGACCGGCAAAACTAGAAATTACCGCCGATAAACGTCTCATCGGCATAATTAAATTTTTTGCTCTAGAATCCTTTTCTTGTCTATCTCAAATATTGTTCTTTTGAGCAATAATCGATTCGAATCTCATCATGACAAACGACCGTGATATATAATGAAGAACTCAAATCGTCGCTTCGTAATATAGAATAATCATTCTCTCTCTAACCGATGGTGGCGCTTCTCTCTGTGATCGATGATGTGATTCTGCTTTGCCAGCATCACTTCAATCTGATTTTGGGTTTGGGCTTTATATTATAGTGTTGGGGAAATTATAAAGAGGCGGGCCAAAATTCTTTCACATTTGTTACCTACATATATAACTATGGGTTAAAAAAATTGTTGGGTTGGCCATGGCCTACCCCAGCTCCTTCTTAGCTACGCCAGTGACCCGAAATTTGGACCACATCTGAAGTTCGGTTGAGCCCGAAATTCGGATCGATGGTCCATAGTTCCATCCTTAGATTCTCAATTATTATTTACCTGGACAAAATACCCGAAATTCTCCGAAATTCGGATGCATTAAAATCCAAAGTTCATTTCCTGACTTATTATGGTTCTTCAAGTTTCATCCGAGACTCATTTGGTCCGAACTTTGGAAGTATCAGAAATTTGTTCATCAGACCCGAATTCATACTTAGCAAATTCTATCATTTTCCAGATTTCATTTGGTATTTTTGTAGCAATTCTGTGATTGAAATCTATCGGTATAAAGTCCAATATACTTAACACTTTTTAGCATAAACTTAACATGTTTTATACCAAAATAGATCATTTTTGACCATATTTTCACTGTTCATCGAACACACACTAAAACACATAGTATAAATTTGAAATCACACTTAGGAATTGAATCAGAGGTTGAAATTTGGTACATAGCTTACATAACACTCGATTTAGACATTTCAACTTGAATATGCAACATGCATTAAAATCCACATCTCAAATCTTCGATTGGGTGTTCATAAAAACCAAACACAAAGACCATCAAATTCGTAAATTTAAAGGATTCTTACCTCAAATTGATGTTTGCAGTAGTTACATTTCCTTCTTAGTAACTTAATTCCAGATTTTCAGCACTTGAATTTCCAAAATTTTGTGTTATCGCTTTGAAGATTTGAGAGAAGCCGTGGGGTTTTAGAGAGAGATACATAGTTTATAGTGTGAGAAATGATTTCATGAAGTGAACAGTCACTTTCATAAATTCTTCACAATTTTTCCTTATTGCAGTATACCCCCTTCAACTTTTAATTTATTTCCATGCGGTGTTCAATTTTTAAATATCCATACTTTGGATTTTATTTTCATCAACCATGACGGTCACTCGTTGTTATTGTCGCTCAAAAGACGACGACGATGATTTCTCATCATCATTATCATTTTTAATATCGGTCGATGTTTATCTTATCAATGATGGTTCCTTATTGTTATGTTTGCCTCAAAAACAATGATGATTTCTCATCATTATTTAACTTAATTAAATTCGTGAGTGAAATTTACTTAATCGAAATATTAATCCATTTATACATAAATTGGGTCTTAATCGTTCATTACATGTAAATTAAATTAGGATGTTACATAATATATATACATTTATATATATAATATGTAAAAAACCTTGACCTTGAAAAAACTCTGATAAAGATTAAAAAAAACCAAATTTTAAAAACCTAAATAGTATCCACATGAACATTAAAAAACTCAGATCTTGAACCTTTGACAAAACTAGATGAACAAAAAAATTGCAGATGAATAGGTTCGATGAATATATTCTATCACATATATGTTGTAACATCTTAATCATTAAGCTTGGATTTAGACAATTAATTGTAAGCTTGATTGAGCAGATTTTAACTAATGAAAGTTGGTTGCTAATTTAATGAAATGAATTATTATGAAGTTGTATGACCAAAATTTAGCTTCATGTTATGATGATGATTCATGAATTATATATTAAGCTTTAAAGTGGTAATAAGTGAGATGCAAATAGAGGGACCAAAGATGTAAGAATTGAGAATTGCATAAAAAGAGGGAAGAGAAATGAAAAGTTTTCAATTTGAAGACTAGAAAGGTGAGAAGCAGATATTGATAGATAATGCTCAAGGTTTAAAGTGTTTTAAGGATCGCCTATGGGTACCAAATTTAGGAGATATTTGTAACAACTTGAATCTTGACTTAGCCAAATTATGACAATTAATGAAATTTATACGAATTATATCAATGTACTTGTCACGAACGAGATTGTCAATAAAGTCAACCTTTTATTTTACATAAGTTTGATTTAGCCGGATACCGGCCATTTATGTAAGGGATAATTTTGCAAAAATCCCAAACATGTCAGTTTTTTGTGATTAAAACCCTAAACTATTTTTCGTTGCATTGAAAACCCCAAACTAACTAAAAATCAGTAAATCAAGGTTTTATCAATGGGTAATCGGTTGAAACCGGTTATTAATCATATGTTGATCGGTAAATGACCTACGTGGAATAAATTATAAATCAGTTGTCAAGTATTACACATCATTTAAACCCCGGTTGAAATTTTTTATTTCCAATTTAAAATTCTAATTTTTAAACGGGATTACATCATCAACGGGGATTTAAATGATGTGTAATATATGGCAACTGGTTTCAATAGTTAAAATTTATTCCACGTAGGTTATTTACCGGTCCGCGTAGGATTAATGACCGGTTTCAACGGGTTACCCATTGACGTAACCTTGATAAACTGATTTTTAGTTAGTTCGGAGGTTTTCTATGCAACAAAAAATGGTTTGGGGTTTTAACACAAAAAAACTGACAAGTTGGTGGTTTTTGCGCAATTACCCCTTTATGTAATTATATAAAAATTATAGCAATAGACGAAATTTAAATAAGCAAGTTATGACAACATACTTTACGAAATTAACGAGAGTAGCAATATATTTTGTATAAGTGATAAAACTAGCCTTTTAGTTAATATAAATTTATAAAAGTTAAGAATGGGGACGTTAATGTGAATAATATAAAGTTGAGGTTCGGGGTGTAAACCGCCAAATAACCGAACTCACAATTATTAGACACATATATGTGACTAACCTATTCACTCCATCATCTTCAATTCCTGCTTCATCTCCCAAAGAAGAAGACATCACGCAGCTCTAAAAAACGTAACAACGTTCGCCGCATGGATATTTCTTGCTCGTTCGTTGACGGAATCAAACGATTCGAGTTTCAAATTGATTGGTCAATCGAAACATGTGAGAACCCAAGACTTATACAAGGTAAATTTATGTATAAGCCCTTCAAATACGTATGTGTGAGCTGCTGTACATACCATGGTTCCAGGACATGAAAACGGTCCAATCCAACAAATTGATCGTTCATCTTTGCATAAAACTTCATCTTGCTCAATTGTGTGCCTTGTGTGATGTTTATAATTGAAGATTTGTAATATTTAAAGGGCTTAAATGTTGAGGTTAATCGGACTCAGAGAATTAGCGCATGGGGAGACTCCAAGACATATGTAGATAGATTCATAGAGGCGCTGCTGATGCAGTTGTGGCTGTAAACTCCAACTCCGAGACTTTCTATGTCTCGGAGTATAACCCATGTTTTTGTGTTTGGCTTGTTTGTTTTTTTCACTTTTGTCTATTTGACCTCTTTTGTCTGATCCGGTCAGACAAAAGAGGATGAAATTTGTTTGTTTTTTCAATCCCAATCAGACGTCTGATGTCTGATCTTCCTCTATTCAAAATAGATTTGAAAAATGTATTTTGTCTAAATCTATTATCTAAAACTATAAGTTGATAAATTGTATGTAAAAAGACATTTTCTTAATTTAAAAAACAAACAATATAATCTAAATAGATTTTAGACTTTTTTTAACATCTTATTAAACAGACGGTAAAAAGTTTTTAGACATCTAAAATCTAAAAAAACAAACGGACCCTTAGTCTATATCGCCATTAAGCCTTCTATTTCCCCTACATGGACTGTGAAATACTATTGTGGGATGACACCTCCGAGACTTACAAATCTCGGAGTCTGGGACGTAATGCTCAACAATTGCTGGACTACGCGACTTGTTATACCATGTTAGACCCCGAGATTCAGTAATACTACCCTTGGAGTCAGAGACTTGTTATATATAATAAGTATAAGTGATGAGTTTTATATACCCTTGCTTGATTAATTTAAAAGTTTGCGGAAAAATAAATAATCTAACAACAACAAGAAATTAACCCTAACGGATCTAAACCAAATAAGTTAAACAACTCAATAAAATAAAATAGAGAATAAAAGAACTAACCTTTGGAGAAAACCGATTTCTCCCGCGAAGAACGCTTTCACAGCAGACTCTGATCTGACGGCTAGTGCCCAAAGTAGGAACACCTCTAATGGTTCACACCCAATGAACCAAGGAGAGTATTTATAACTGTGTTCCAAGTTCCAATTATCTTGAGTCTCAAAAGTTGGATCCCTTTCAGAAAGTAGGAACTTATAATTATAAATGAATGATTTGGAAGATAGCATGCAACCCTATTTATAGTTGAGTGGAAACCTTAAATTAAGGTTGCATAGGAGATGTGGGAACCCCCTATAGGGGCCAGCCCACATACCCTAAGCCCATTAGGGTTTATGTAAATTTATGTTAATTGCACTTTGGGCCCTATACTTCCTTAATTAATTCTATTAGTTTCTGATTAATCTATTAACTATTAATAAATTAACAAACTAACCCATTAATTAAATATAATCAATTATTAAGCTTCTAATTAATTTATTAAACACAATAAATTAATAAACCAATTAATTAATTATTTATATAATATTAATTCTAATTAATATTATATCACATAGTTATTTAATTCTCTTTATGGTTCAATGAGGGCAACCCAAAAAGGACCCTACTAATTAATGATAACTTTACAAATTAGTTATGACTTGGACACTAATTCCAACAGTCTCCCACTTGGACAAGTCATCAGCTACTATTTGTCTAAGTCTATCACTTTAACTAGCAGAGAGTGCCATCTCTAACCGCAACTGCCAAACTCCGAATCTTATCAGAGTCAGTTCTTTAGATAAGGGATCAACTATTCCTTTGTTCCATGATATCATATGAAACTGAGACATGGATTTGTAATCAATTTTGAGTTTCAAAATTATGTTTCTGATTTCCGATTAATTTGACTATGTGAGACTACCGAATTGAATACATCAATTTAGTCTCGGTCGGGCCCGACACTTTCAAGTCACATTTAATCATCAGAAGGCCCATAGATATCACTTTTCCACTAAGGTAAAAGGAACAAATGACTTGGAGTACACGACGCTAGTGAACTAATCATGTCATAACTAGGACATCCTTTATAACTCGCATTTACGCTCAGCGTTTGAATGAACTAAGGTACAACAGACTAGAAAACTATAACCTCAATGTATCTCCACTTGAGAATAGAAGATATTATCATCTTAGAATTACTTGTGATCTTGTTCCATGAAGTAACTTTCTAAGTGCGGGTTTTCCTATACTTAAATCTTTATTAAGTACCCATAAGTGCTGCAACAATCTCTATGCCATGTCTAACTCTTAGACAATCAACTAAGACTCCATGACAGTCTTTATTCAACACTAACTTCCGATTCTATGATCGACTGAGGATTTCGAATAAAGTTAATTACTCGGGAAGTGGGTTCTAAACATGCAAAAGGAAACACAACCATAAGGAATAGTAAATGGTAGCACCTTGCAAATAAATAAATCTCCATTATTTAATCACCAAAACCATACAATTTCAAATCATTGTTACAATCTTTCAAATTCAACTAACTGCTAAAACTTTATATTATCTCGTAAACCTATGCACCTATCATGTTCATTGTGCTTCGACTTCGTTAGTCTTTGGGAACAGATCAGCCGGATTATCCTCTGATCGTACATGCTCCACAATCACATGTCCTTCTTCGACTTTTCTCCTTATGAAATGGTACTTGCGTTCAACCGCACTCTCGTTGTCGCATAATATTTCAATGGGGTCTTGTACTGTTGGGACAACTGCAAGATCTCCAATGAAGTTCTTCATCCAGATGGCTTCCTTTGAGGCCTCGCTAGCCGCAATATTTTCTAACTCGCATGTAGAGTCTGCCACTGTATCCTGCTTCGAACTTTTCCACGTCATAGCTCCCCCATTCAGCAAAATACCCAACAAGACTGTGACCGACTGTCATCTCTATCTGTTTGGAAACTTGCGTCATAGTAACCTGTCACTTTGAGTTCATCTTCTCCACCATAGACCAAGAACATGTCCTTAGTATTTCTCAAATACTTCAGAATATCTTGACCGTTATCCAATGACCTTCACCAGGATTCTGCTGATGTTAACTCACCATGCTCAAGGCAAATGGAAATCAGGCCTCGTACACGTCATGACATACATTATCGATCCTATGGCCGAATCATATGGAATCCGACTCATTCTATCTTGTTGCTCCTCTGTCTTCGGACTTAGAGCTTTGCTAATCTTTATACCGTGATTTAAGGGAAGATTCCATTTTTTAGATTTCTACATATTGAACCTTTTCATTAGTTTATCTAAGTACGTATCCTGACTTAGTCCTATTAGAAGTTTTGATCTATCTCTGTAAATCTTAATACCCAGAATGTAAGATGCATCTCCCAGATCTTTCATAGCGAAACACTTTCCCAACCAATCTTTTACACTTTGTAATGTTGGGATATCATTTACTATGAGTAGTATATCATCGATATACAATACCAGGAAGACTACAATACTCCCACTAACCTTGACATATATACACGATTCGTCTTCGCTTCTAAAAAAAAAAATCCAAAATCTGTGATTTTCTTATGGAAGCAAAGATTCTAGCTCCGAGAAGCTTGCTTGAGTCCATAAATGGCCTTCTGAAGTTTACACACTCTCTTAGGATACTTTGCGTCTACAAAACCCTCGAGTTGTGTCATAAACACATCCTCTATTAGTTTTCCATTACGGAAAGCGGTTTTGATGTCCATCTGCCATATTTCATAATCGTGAAACGCAGCTATGGCAAGCATTATCATAATAGACTTTATCTTAGCGACTGGTGAGAAAGTCTCCTCATAATCAATCCCGTAGGTTTTAGTATAGCCCTTTGCTACCAACCTAGCTTTGTACGTGTGTACCTTTCCATTCATGTCTGTCTTTTTAATGAATATCCATCTACAACCCACCATCATGAGACCGGGTGTGGGATCAACCAATTTCCAAACTTGATTGTCGTACATGGATTCAATTTCGCTATCCATAGCGTCCTTCCACCTAGCAGCCTCAAGGCCTGCCATCGCTTCCCGGTAGTTAGCTGGCTCATCCAAATCGCGTAGTGTACTATCAATAATCATATCCTCCTGTTAAATATGGAAACCATAGTAGAACTAAGGAGGATTGCTCATTCTACTGGATCGGTCAATCGGTAAGGAAATGTCAATTGGCTCAACAGGTGTTTCTGCCTTTGGTTGAGTGTCAGTGTTTGCAATTGGTTCTTCATCGGCTGACTCTTGAATCTCATCAAGATCGATCGTACTCCCACTGTCCTCTTTAGACATCATTTCCCTTTCAAGGAATACTCCTCTTCGAGCTACAAACACTACATTTTCATGTGGTCTGTAAAACAGATATCCAAACGACTCTTGTGGGTAACCGACGAACAGACACTTTTCAGATATTTTCTCGAGTTTGTCTGGAGTTTCTCGTCTGATGAAAACCTCACAACCCCAGATCTTGATATTCTCAAGGGAATGATGCTTTCCCTTCCATATCTCATAAGGTGTCTTTAAAACCTTCTTAGTGGGTACTAGATTTAAGATATGCACTTTAGTGTCCACAGCGTAACCCCAAAAACTCATTGGAATTGTTGCTCGACTCATCATATATCTGACCATGTCCAACAAGTTCCTATTTCTCCTCTCCGCTACTCCATTGAGTTGTGGTGTTTTGGGAGTAGTTAACTGGGAAACTATTCCACAGCTTCTAAGATGGTCAAGAAACTCGATACTAAGGTACTCTCCTCCCCTGTCGGATCAGAGAACCTTTATCTTTCTACCCATCTGATTCTCTACTTCACTTTGAAATCTTTTGAACATATCAAAAGTGTCAGACTTATGTTTAATCAGATAAACATATCCAAATCTACTATAGTCATCAGGTAAAGGTGACATAATACCGACATCCGTCTTTTGTGGTGCATCGAAATGGTACACACACATCTGTGTGGATCAAATCCAAGAATCCTTCACCTCTTTCACATGTTCCAGTTAATGGTGATTTAGTCATCTTGCCCAGTAAACAAGATTCACATACATCATCCAATTTGAGGTCGAATGATTTCAACACTCATCCTTTTCGAGTTAGGCGATGCGTTTTTCTTGTTTTTGTGTCGAAGACGACAATGCCACAATTTGGGCTTATCAATTTCATTTGCAGAATCAACATTCATTATCAAATTGCTATTACATTCAACAGTTTCATTTATGCCATTGTACGCAGAAGCTTTGAAAATAAAACAACCATTGTGATGATATAAAATATCACCATTACTATTATCAAAAGAAAAAGAATAACCATTCTTGTACAATGCATATAAAGAAATAATATTTTTATTCATTTCAGGTGAATAACAACAATTATCTAACACGATCCTAACTCTTGACTTCAGCATAAGCTCGAACTTGCCAATTTTCCTCACAGGTGTGGTCTTCTTATTTCCCATGACAGATTCCTACTTTCCTTTAGCCCCTGCAATACAGAGCAAATGTGAGTACCACATCCTGTATCGATGACCCATGAATTAGAAATAGAAGTATTATGGAGTTAGATCATAAATATACCTGAAGTGATACCTTTGTCGATCTTCCTGTCCTTAAGGTCCTTCAGATACGTTGGGCAGCTGCGCTTCCAATGCCCTTTCCCATTGCAGTAAAAACATACTGCCTCCTTCGGGTTACTCACAGGCACAATTCCAGACTCTGTCTTCCTTTGGGACCCTTTCTTGGACTTTCCTTTAGGGGTCTTCTAGGAGGACTTTTTTTTCTTTGAAGCATGACCGATGGATAGCACAGGGGCTGCAGGAGCTTCATCCTTCTAGATGCCCTGCTCAGCTGTTTGGAGTAGATTGTGGAGCTCCATGATTGAGGTCTCTTTTTGATTCAGATTCATTTGGTAAGAGACCACAAACTGGTTGTATACCGCAGACAAACAAGAGAGGATGATGTTAGTAGAAAACTCGGAGTTGAACACTAAGTTAAGAGACTCCATCCTATCGAAGTACCCTATCATCTCGAGGACGAAGGCACAGATAGAAGCCCTAGGCTTTGGCTTGCAGGCCATGAGGTATTTCACCACATCAAAGCGCTCTTTGCTCGTCTTAGCCTGGAACATTTCTTTAAGCTACTGATTCATCTCGTAAGCCCACGTATTCTCAAAGGCCTTTTGGAGTTCGGGGCTCATTGTAGACGCCATGATGCACGACACCTTATTATCAACATCGTAGTGTTTTTGGTGTGCGTCAATCTCTTCCTGGGTCGAATTCTGATCGATTGTGGGAATCTGTTCGTCGAGAACATACTCTTTTTTCTCGTATCTCAGGGTGAACCTGAGATTTCTCATCCAGTCCATGTAATTCGGACCAATCAGTGTTTCCTGTCCCAGAACAGAGAGGAGTGAGAAGTTTGATGAAGAATTGGGAGTAGGAGTGAGAACACCATTAGGGGCAGACATATGTGAGATAAAATCTTAGTTAGTATATTCTTTAATTATTTACCCAATTTAATTTAAGGCTAGGATCCGTATTTTTTGTTCGTTTTGTGAAGAGGGTCACCGTAATCACGCCACAAATTATTTTTGGTAGACAATACTCTTGTCAATTTCAATTGCTCTGAAACTCCTAGGTCTTTTGAGATTCATTGATTTTTATCAACGACATGTTAATCTCAATTATGCTAATCTACTATTTATGACTGGGATGTCGAGGATCATAGACTAGATAATCAATCTAACCATGCAAAACCTGCGTGATACCCGACACAAGTATGCTCGAGAATCGCGAGTTTCACATCATTTGTAATATGTCCTCACATTAATGTGCCGGTTGACCACACACGCTCCAATAACTAAAATATAAGCAATATGCATTGTTCATGGGTTAACATACTAATTCACTTTTGATATATCTAAAACGGGATTTTGTCTTAGTACTTTAGATTAAAACTTTTAATGTGAACATTATCCTATCAAAAGTTCTCGGTAGCTCAATTGAACGCACAACGAACCGTAGGAGACAGGTCAGCGTGAAGTTTGTTAAAAACCTACTCCTTTAGGGAAGCATAGCGACCCGCCTTATACCTCGCTTATAGTTTATTGACTATGGGTGAGCCGATTTATCAATTGACAATGTATTTAGATTTAAATGTGACATATATATAGTTCATTATAATATATATATATATATATATATATATATATATATATATATATATATATGTGTGTGTGTGTGTGTGTGTGTGTATATATATGTGTGTGTGTGTGTGTGTCTATATATAATATATATATATATATATATATATATATATATATATATATATATATATATATATATATATATATATATATATATAGATTTAGGTTCAAAAGAGTCCCTTCAAAAATCCAGTGTACCAAGGGTACCCATCCAAAGCCACAAGATTAAATAAATCAATGGTTGTGATCAAAAAAAGCGCGCCCCCCCTTTTTTTTGGCTGGAAGGGTATTTTCGTAATTACAACGACCATTCACATTACTTAATTCATCATTCACATTAGTTAATTGATCATTCACATTACTTAGTTATTCATTCACAGCACTTATTTGATCATTCACAATAATTATTTGACAAATTGATCATTCATATTACTTAATTGATCATTCACATTACTTAATTGACCATTCACATTACTTAAATGATCATTCACATTGCTTAATTAACATTTTACGTTACTTAAAGGATCATTCACATTACTTAATTGATCATTCACCTTACTTAAATGATCATTCACATTGCTTATTTGACCATTCACATTGGTAAAATAATATCAGCACAACATGTGAATCTGAGCATTGTCAACTGCTAACAAACAGTAACAAGATTAATGACAAACAGTAACAATGGTCATTCATGTAACACTCAAATTCTCAAAATCTATCAACATATAATACATAACCAGAATGTGAATGATCATTCAGCCTATGTGATGGCCCATTCACATTAGATAAATTTACCATCCATTGGTTGTACATATCAGCAACCATGTATGTTGTGCATCGTCAACTACTAACAACCAGTAACAAGATTAATGACAAACAGTAACAATGGTCATTCATGTAATGCTCAAAATCTCAAAATCTATCAAACATTAATAACATCAACCAATGTGAATGATCATTCAGCTAATGTGAATGGCCATTCACATTAGGAAATTTAGTATTCACATTGGTTGTACCATATCAGCACAGCATGTATGTTGTGCATCGTCAACTACTAACAACCAGTAACAATATTAATGACAAACAGTAACAATGGTCATTCATGTAACGCTCAAATTCTCAAATCTATCAAACATTAATAACATCAATCAATGTGAATGATCATTCAGCTAATGTGAATGGCCATTCACATTAGGAAATTTACCATTCACATTGGTTGTACCATATCAGCACAGCATGTATGCTGTGCATCGT